>MU787021.1:13439-33112 GCA_026770625.1 Nicotiana glauca
AGGGTCCTAGGTTTAACTATAATATGGATCATTTGGTGCAATACCCAGCAATCATTCTCACACGAGATATTAACGCACCGTCATCATCTCCATATTCTACCCTTCCCACCCCGTTAAGGTATTTAAGCGCGATTAGTCTCGTTTACTTATTGCATGCTAGTACCCGTCCCAACCTATCAGTCTCGGGGTATTTGGACTCCTAATCCTAAAGGGAAGAAGGGGATGGAGGCATATATGGAGTTTAAAAGGACAAAATACTAAGGCGTCAATCAAAATAAATAAAAAATAAGTGAGGTACAAATCAAACACTCAAAGGCTCATACAAACCCCGTAAATCACAACAGCAATTACTTTTAGCATGACTCGCAAGTACTGATTTGGTCTTTAAAATTAATGGTGGACAGATTAGTTAACACATAGAGTTGGGTAACAAGCCCGCATTAGGCAACCCGGATCCAGTTGTTAGAACTTAAGGTATTTTAAAATAAGTGATTCAGAAAACACTAATTTTAAACAAGATCCTGTACAGAAGAGTTTTTGAAATAGAAAAGTTGAAGATTGCAGAAGTTCAGAGATGGCTTGCAAATTAGCCGAATTGTTTAAGTATAAGTATAATAAAGTTGTAAAGAGGTGTTTTTCGAAAAACATTGAAATAAAAATGTAGGCAGAAAACTAAGGGGTTGGTTTCAGAATAAAGATGTAAGTTTGGAATTTAAAGGACACCACAGATCTATAAAAATGTTGAAAGAGACGGACTTGGACAGGTTTCAAAAGCAAACAGGTTTGGACAAAGTGTTTGAGGCTAATTGACAAATTATCACTCATATTAGGCGAGTTTGAACTCCTATAGGCATGATATATATATCTTGATTTTTTTTAAGACTCATTACTGTCATTGAACTGACGAGGGGATGAATATTCGATTGTCCTACAGTTTGCCTAGCATTTTATGTGTCTCTTATAGGCATGATCTCTATCGTGCTTACAATGCAAAGTCCCATAGACATGATTTCTAGATGATTTGCAATATTAAAGTCCTATAGGCATGATTTCTACCTGTTGACTTATGCAAGTAATATAAACCCCTCCCACACCCGTTCACTAATATTCCCCCAAGTTCTTTTACAAGATCGTTACAGAACCAAAAGAAAGTAAACAAAATACATTACAGCCTACAGCTAGATCCGAGCAGCCTAGTTTAATCTTAATACCCAATAACATGTGTTTCACCAGATCCGGATTCCAGATTCCAAGGCCTTTTCTTGGAGTGCTTCAAAGTTCCAAGGGCTTTCAGGAAGCCCAGGCAATGCTTACACCCTAATGATTTAATGTGGTAACAGAGCAGTGCAATGTATGGAATTACCAGCCCTTAGCATCCAAGTTCAGAGGGAACTCTAGGGTCCCTAAGCATGGCTTACCATAGGGGGGCAGAACTTAAAGAACTAAGAATGAGTGTAGAGTGAGGGGATTAGAGGAAACCAAAGCAAAGGATGGTCATACCCAGCCATGGGTAAGACTGGCACACCCCTGACCCTTTACTTGATTCAAGCAAATAAAAGAGCAGACTTTTAGAAGTCAGACAGGGGTCTGGGTGGTGATTAGGGCACCACCAGACCCTAGTCAAGGCTCAACACATAAAGGGGGTTAAGGGAATGGGACTGATTTGAGTAAAGGTTCAAGAGAACCTGGTCCCAGGTCAAGGATAGCAATAGGGTGCTAACCTCAGCCTAGAACCAATACTCATACATAAAAGGGGGTTAAGGGAATGGGATCACATGAAAGCATTCACATAAGAAGAGCATAATAGCACTTTAAAGATGCAGAAGCATGAAGAAAGGCTTAACAGACTAATGAATAGTCACACAATGCAAGAAAACATGTAGTGAGAGGTTATGTAAAAGGGAGAAGTAAACACATAGTTTTGGGGAACAGTATTTAAATTATAGAAACCTACCAGTTGCAAGTTCCAAATAACAGAATAAATAGAGCAGTAAAATAGCCAGAAACCCTTCAGCAAAAACTTGAGGAAAGCAAAACAGATTCCAAAGTCTAGCCTTGGCTTTCAGCCGGCTAGTCAGAACAATAGCACAAGTAATAGTAAAGAAGAGAGGGCTTTGAGTGTGTGTGTGTTTTTGAACTCAATTGTTCGTCTTCCTCTTTCTAAAGAAAAGAGGTGAAGTATTTATAGTTGAAAACAGGCAGGTAAGCAAGGTAAGAGATAGTTCAGTATCAATCATAATCAATCAGGGGAAGGGAACTCCTTTAATTAAGGAATTCGAATTTGAATAGGAGAGGGCAGAATTTTTATTTAAGGAAAGAAAATCAAGAACACATTGTGTAGTAAAGGGTAAATACATAAGAGAAGTTTTTGAAAATACACGGTTTAGGTAAATAAGGTAAGAATAAAATCAACTATCACATAGTAAATTAAGGAATTAAAGATTCGAACTTAATAATGAATTAAGTCAGAAAATTGGTCCAAATTAGACGAGGAAAGAATCAAATAAGCTCACACAATGGTGGTCTGAAATCAATCCCCAAAATTAGGGTTGTTTTTGAAAGAGAAAGGTCTGACTATAAAGAGTGCCTAACTTTAAACATACGAGGCTAGAATTAAACAAACAGAGTGGTCATGCAATCAAAAGTAGAAGAACATAGTCATGAGAGAAACCAGAAGATCTTGCAAAGCTTAGCAAGAGTCAGAGAACATGAGACGAGCTTTTAGAAATTAGGGTTTTTGAAATCAAACAGGAAACAACACAAGAAGCAAAACAATCGCACATAAGTGGTTGAAAACCCCCAAAATCTAGGGTTTCCTCCACGGATTACATGCAAAGACGAAAGCATAGAAAATCAGGCAAAATAAACTTAGAAAATCCAAGGAATCTAAACATTTCATAGAAGCAAACACAGTAAAGGAAATCACTAGAAACCCTAGGAGGAAAATACGGTAAAGAAAATACACAGAAACCATAGTGAGAACACTTAGGAATTATAGAAAAGTAAAAAATATAGTAAGAAATTGCAGTAGAACAAGTAAAAAAATCAAGGAAACCCTAGGTTCGAGAAGACGAACAGTTTTGAAAGCAAAAATCGGAAAAGATGTAAGAACTACTTTGAAAATCTCAGAAATAGCACGGATCTAAAGTAGATCTAGAGAGAAACAAGAAAACCTCAAAAAAATGGCTTAGGGTTTCAGAGAAACCCTAGAAAAATGAGAAAGGCCTGGAAAGGGCTGGTCCGAGTCGGAGATGAACTCGCAAGGCTAGGACACGCCGGAGATGAGCCGGAGATGGCCATAGAACCTGAATCGAAGGGATTCTGATCCAGGGTCTTCAAGGTCGGACCTTGGATCTTTAAGTAAAAAGAGTATAAGGGCACGTGGGGGTGAGTACAGGCTACCCAGGGCCTGAGATGCCATGGTTTCCGGTGACATACAGTGGAAATCAGTAGGAAAGGGGCTAGGGTTTCGGAGAGAATTTGAGAGAATCTGAGAGGATGAGAGTTTAGAGGCGGCTGTTTTGTGAGAAGTGATTAGAGTTTGGGGGTTGCGCTGAGTTAAAAAAGGTAAGGGCAAACGTGGACCGTTGATTAAAACAATCAACGACCACGATTTAAAATGAAGTCCAGGCGGGTTCGTTTTAATCGGGTCTAAGTCGGGTAGGAAACGGAATTGGGTTGTTTGATTAGGGGGGTGGATTGGGGTGCAAATCAGGCTATAATTGAAAGTAAAATGGGCTACAATTGAAATAGCCACTTTTCCCATTTTGAATTTATAAAAATAGTAAAAGCTGTTTAAAATTAAGATTAAAAATACTGATTTAATAAAAAATATGTAAGTGTTATTTTAAAAATATTGGAAATGATTTTGTGATTAAAAATGCTATTGAATCGAGAAATAAGCTAAAATTACAATTTCATGCAATTTTAGTTTAAAAATACCAAATGGACTTGTAAAATTATGTAAAAATCATGTAAATTATATTTTTTGTGTAGATGTGAGAATAAAAATAAATTATTCACCCAAAATGATGAGTTTTGGGAATAATTATTGCATTTTATAGTGCAAAATAGGCCATTAATTGGTTTTAAAAATCTTAAAAAATTTGGAAAAATACCAAAACCTTTGGGGATGCTTATATATGTATTTACATGCTAATTTGAAAGTATTTTGAGTATATAAAAAATACATAGGGAAAAATTGGGTATCAACATTGTTGTGGATGGAAGTCACCTAAAATCTTACTACACCGGGACATTCGTTTCGGCAAGCACGTTGGATGGTGCAGTTAGTTTCTAAATTGTAATACAATATGTTAATAATTTAGATATTGAAATACATGTTTTAAAAATAAGTATATTCAATTATATTTACATGTCATATATTGACTCTAGCATATGGTGTTATTGATTTAGAGAACGATGCTGCTTGGACGTGGTTCTTTGAGCAATTCAAGATAGCATACGGTGACAGAGAAAACATGTGCATCCTTTCAGAAAGAAATGAGAGTATCATTAAATCTGTATCGAGAGTGTATCTAGATGTACCGCATTTTGCTTGTATATGGCATCTATGGAGCAACATATATAAGAAATTCAAAAAAAACCATGCCAAGTTGAGCGAGATATACTTCTCGATGGCAAAAACATACACACAAGCTGAATTTGACAATCTGATGGGGAAGGTAGATATTAGGGTGAAAGAACACTTAGAGTTAGCTGGTTACGAAAAGTGGGCTAGGCTGTATGCACTTGTTAACAGGGGATGGACAATGACGTCAAATATTGCTAAGTCAATCAATGCCGCATTAGTTTTAGCAAGGGAATTGCCAATATACGACTTCCTCGAAGAAGTTAGGAAGATGTTTGGACGTTGGAATTATAGTAACCGCAAAGAAGCTATACAGACATACACGACGCTTGGAAAAAAAATACTAGGAGATGCTGAAGTTAAATGAGGCAACGTCTACACATATGACTGTAAGTTAAATTTTAATGTGATTGTAGTATATAGCTTAATTATTTTTCTGAATTAATGGCATGAATACAACTGAGTACAATCATTTTTGTAAATAGAATTACCATGAATATGAATACAACAAAGTTCAAACCCATAGAATACATATTATTTCAAAGATCTGATATGAATACAACTGAATATAACTAAAAACATGCTGCAAAAACTATTCGAATACATAAGAATAAAATTAACAAAAGCTGTATTATATGTAATTTTAATATGTATTGTCATGACATATCATTCTAATATTTTTATTAGACTCCTGTTGTCTAAAGTACATCAGACTTTTTATATGTTCTGCACTAATTATAGTTGATATTATGATGGTATAAATATATGATGTATTCATCTATATGCAATTAATTCAGCTGTATGTAAGTTAGTAAATCAGCAGTATACGTATGGTAATTCAGTTATATGTGCTCAAAACTTATATTTCTATTTTTAAATGTAGGTGGCACCATCAACTGAATACTTATATACGGTTAACGATGGAGGGAGGAATTACACAGTCTGCCTATTAGAGAGAAAATATATTTGTGGGAGGTTCCAAGTCGATGAATTTCCATGACCACATGCTTGGGCTATATTGAAGAGCAAGTTTCTAATGCCAGAAGAATATTGCTCTAACTATTACAAATCAAATACTATCGTACTGACATATGATGTGCCTGTGTATCCGCTGGAATATGCATGTTGCAGAACAGGTTGTATTACCATCCAAATGGAAAAGACCTCCTGGAAGGCCAAAGAAGAAGTGTGATAAACCTTTAAGTGAATTGCTAAAGCCGAAAAATCAACATTCATGTAGCATATGTGGCCAGGGAGGACGTAACAAATGAATGTGTAGAAATGCTCCACGTAATAAATAGTTAACACTCTGACATGTATTGGTGCTTTAATGATTTGTCAATACTTATGATGACATTGTGAAGTAATAAATCCTCATTTTCTGAATACATATAGTTGGACACAATCGAATATAACCTTGTCCACATATACTTTGACAGTTTATTATAGACATTGCCTGAGTTATATACATAACTATTCAGAATTCACCAAAATATATCTATATACTCAGCTGTAGTATAACAATTTCAATAAGTCTGAAATTATATTTTCTAACTAGACAATAACCTGTTTAATACATCTCAATTGATATTCTTTTTCAACTATTACCTGAATTTGAAAGATACATAATAAAGATTATAGCTGAATAAAGAGAAATACATATGAATAATACAGTTGAGTAGAACTGTATACAGTTGAATACAACAAAATACAACCTAATACATCTGAATAAAACAATTGAATACAACAAAATACAATTGAATACAACTGAATAAAACTCTTGAATACAACAAAATACAACTAACTTCTGCTGAATAAAATAGTTGAATATAACTTACTACAACTGAATACAGTTGTATAAAATACTTGAATACAACTAACTACTGCTGAATAAAATAGTTAAATACAACTGATTAAAACTGAATACAAGAGAATACGCATAACTTTTTAATACATCTAAAATATATAAATGAATGCTGTTGAAGACATGAGAATACTACTGAAATATACATTTCAATACAACTGAATACACCTAAATTCAGAAAAAAACATCTGAATTCTTTAATATAACCTACCATCAGAATACATAAAGTTTCTGACTTTGATATTAACAAGTTCAACACCTAAAACCTGGTGTATCGACCCAACCAGTTGTTTTGAGCTCTAACGCGTTGTTCAGCAGCCTGAGGCCATGGGCAGCTTCATTTCAGGTATATAGACTTGTACGCATGGTCGGAATTGAATTTCGTTAAGTTCATAGTGGAATTGGAAGGAGAATTCTCATTTTGAAAGCTTAAAGTTGAAGAAATGAACTAGGATTGGAATTTTGAGTAAATGACCTCAGAATTGGGATTCGAAAGTTACAGTAGGTTCATATGATGATTTCGGACTTGGGCGCATGCCCGGATTAGGTTTTGGATGACCCGGAAGCGTTTTGGCGCCTATTGTGGAAGTTAGCATTTTAAAAGAAATTGCATCAGTTTGGATTAAAGTGCATTTCAGTGTTATTGATGTCCGTTTAGGATTCCGAGACTGGGAGTAGCTCCGTATGGTGATTCTGGTGTTGGGAGTGCGATCGGAAGTGAATTTGGAGGTCCGTAGGTCATTGTGAAGCCGTTTGGCTAAAGATAAAAATTTGAAGGTTTTGGAGAAGTTCAACCGAAAGTGGACCTTTTGATATTGGGGTCGTAATCCGATTCCGAAAGCTATAGTAGGTCCGTAATGTCAAATATGACTTGTGTGCAAAATTTGAGGTCAATCGGACGTGATTTGATAGGTTTAAGTGTAACGACCCGACCCGTCGTCTCATGAGTTGCTGCCCCGTCCTTCCCATTTTATACTTCTATATGCTTCATTATCAGTGTCTTGCGTGATCGAGTTGGCTTGGATTGATTCTAGAAGGAAATGAGACACTTAGTCTCTTTAAGGAAGACTTAGTTTAAAAAAGTCAACCGGCTGTTGACTTATGTGTTAGAAGCCTCGGATATGAATTTAGATAATTCGGTTAGCTTTGGGGAATGATTTGTGACTTAGGAGCGCGATCAGAATTGAATTTGGAGGTCCGGTGTAGAATTAGGCTTGAATTGGCGAAGTTAGCATTTTGGCGAATTCCGGTTGATATGTGAGATTTTGATCCGAGGGTCGGAATGGAATTCCGAGAGTTGCTGTAGCTTCGTTAGGTGATTTAGGATATGTGTACAAAATTTTAGGTCATTCGGACGTGGTTTGGTTGGGTTATTGATCAAATGCATGTTTTGGAAGTTTTAGAAGGACTTAGGCTTGAATTCGATGTAATTTGATGGTCTTGGCATTGTTTGATGCATTTTGATGATTGGAACAAGTTTGTATGATGTTTTAGGAGGTGTTGGTATTTTTGGTTGAGGTCCCGGGGGCCTCGGGGTGATTTCGGATGGTTAACGGGAGCTTTTAAAGTTGGAAAATTCCATAATAGACGAAAGTTGTAAATGAGAGCGCACAAGGCCTCACTTTGGACGACCATATCTCCCGTTATATAAGGAGTTGGGTGATTCACAACCTATCAAATTAAATCCCCTTGAGTCTAGTTTCTAACGCAACAAACCGTTTGTCATTTGGAGGTGTATACAGGAAGTTATGACCATTTTACTGGTCAGGTGTCACTCGCGCGAACAGTGCGCGAACTTTGCGAAAGTTCGCGCATTTTTGCTGAGTATTCTGCCCCCGACGCGCGAACAACGCGCGAACTATGCGAAAGTTCGTGCGCCTGGAGCGTTTTTAAGTACCTTAAGGACCGAAAATAAGAGAAATTGAGTTATTTCTCAAGCTTAGGGTTCCCTCTACACCCCAACTCGACCAAGGCATCCAATTTCACACCTAAGGTGAGTTTTTAAGTGTGTTTTCATGGTGATTTCACTTCTCAATCACTAGTTACAACATGATTTTTTTGATTGGACTTCATAGGATTTCTTCAAAATCTCAAGAACACCCCAAAGTTTTCTTTCAAGATTTGGTCTACAAGAGGTAAACCTACACCTTAGTCTTACATATATGGAGTTATTATGGAATTATGAGTATGAGTCATGTATTACAACTTATGGTATAGTGATTGGAGACAATAAATTCCCAATTTAAATACATGAACATGGTAGGGATTTAAATGTGTATATTTATGGAATTCTGTTGGTTTGGGTATGAAAGGTTGATCACACACGTGATGTTAGGAGTATAAATTGCTAAAGAATGATAGTGAGATGAATTGTTGGTTAATGGTGATAGTTGGAGGAATCAATACTATAGTCATGATGTATAAATATCTATGCCTACAAGATGTTTGATAATAGGCCTAAATGGCATAAGTTATGGGATTTATTATTAATATTGGCCCTATTGAATGTTGTATTGTACATTGAATTTACATAACTGCATTGGATCATTGTAGTATCATTAAGGGGCGAATTTCAGATATGTATGGCTAAAACCCCGTCTTTTAGAAATCGAGCTTCATCGATGTTTGTGTGATTTTTTGTCAGATTCGACGCACGAGGAGGCTAATTTGAGAGGCAAAGGCATAGCGAGCTAGACTCTGGGCTGTCTAGAGGTGAGTAATACTTGTAAATGATATCCTGAGGGTTTGAAACCCCGGATTTGCACATCATAGTGCTGTATTGAGGTGACTTTCACACCGGATATGAGCGTGGGGTAGAGTACCATTGGGGATTGTGACTTGGTCCGTCCCGGTTGTTAATTTTTCCGTGTATTTGACTGAAACTACTTGTATCATCATACTATGGGTTGACTGCCATGTTTGGGCTTCATGCCAACTATGTGAATCCTTCGGGGATTGATATTACTGTTTTAGCATATCTTGCATATCATTTGGTTTCAGTCCAAGGTTTTAAATATTGTTTTGCAAACTCAGTCATACTTCTAAGTTTTGAAAACTGAAATGATATTTTAAATGATATTTCGGGCTGAGAACTACTGTTTTATAAATGCCCAAGGAGATTATGTTGATTTTCTGGGCTGATGCATGGTTGGCTCGGGCTGCACGCCGCAGCAGTGATACATGGATATGGAGGCCAAGGGTCTGGTTGATGATACTGATATTGATATGAGGCCAAGGGCCTGGTTGATGATACTGATATTGATATGAGGCTAAGGGCCTGGATTTGATGCCACGGGATGGCTTGTTATTGCGCTTGGGCTGTAGGAGCCCCTCCGGAGTCTGTACACACCCCCAGTGAGCGCCGTCGACGATAAATCATATGCATGGTTGGCTCGGGCTGCACGCCTTAGTGGGTACTGGAATGTACCATCATATGCATGGTTGGCTCGGGCTGCACGCCGCAGTGGGTACTGGAATGTACCATCATATGCATTGCACTCATGCATTTGTCCCTATTTGTACTGGTTGTCATGACATACATCACACTCATTTCATTGGCATCCATGCTACTTCTTGCACTGTTTACCGGATACCCCGGTGTTATTTGTTGATGGAGTGTTGTGCCCGTGGGGCTGACTTACGTGCAGACTGCACTATTTGTGTCGCGTTCATTTGCTTAAACTATTGAAAAGGAATATTTTCAAAAGAGGTTTTAACTGAGCCCAGATGCTTTCCAAAGGATTTCACGGTTTTACTGTTCTTCTCAAAAAGGGTTGTACTATTCTATATAGCATGATGGAGTGCCTTACGTGATTTCTTGCTTTTAGCTATTATTTACTTTTATTACTCACTGAGTTGGAGTACTCACTTTATTCCCTGCACCTCGTGTGCAGTTGCAGGTATTGTTCCCCCGGTAGCGGGTTATTAGCGGATTGAAGGCATCATTATTGAAGCTGAGCAAGGTGACCGCCAGCGTTCGCGACACCAGACTTCATCCTTTGAACTCCAAATTTTATTTTGTATATATTATTGGCCATATAATGGTGTTCAGTCTCCTTTAGATGCTTGTGACTTATGGCACCCCGGTCGGGTTGAGTTGGGTTGGATTTCTGCATTTTTATCTATATTTCCGCTATTCGGTATTATTAAACCATGTTGTACTATAATTGCGTTAAATAATTATTTTAAAAGGATGAATTGGGTTGACTGGCTGGCCTTGTTTCCACGAGATCACGACCAGGTTTGGGGTTTGGGTCGTGACATTAAGCATCGAGAGTAGAAGTTGGAAGTCTAAAGTTCATAAAGCTTGGATTGGAGGTTGATTCACGATTTTAGCGTTGTTTGATGTGATTTGAGGCCTCGAGCAAGTCCATAATGTGTTTTGGGACTGGTTGGTGTTATTGGTCGGGGTCCCGAGGGGCCTCGGGTGTGTTTCGGGTTGTGTTGCGCTCTTATTTGATGTTTCAACGCCGTTTCTTTGGACATAAAGGGGTACCATATTAGGCAAATGAGCTCCAAATTAAGTTTTTATTGAACCATTAGATCCGTATCGTAATTTTGGAGCCATAGCAAAAAGAATCGTCGAATTTGGACATCGTATGAGGAAGTTATGCTCGTTTCCATGCCGAGAAAAGTGCTGGTACTGTCAAAACCGCAAAAGCGGAAATCTACCATAGAAGTGGGACCGCGGAAGCGGGAATTTGTCTGCAGAAGCAGAAAATTTTGCGCGAAAGCGGAAACTGCTGGAGGCAGAGAGGTTTCTTTAAAAATCGGACTTGGCTCATTTTTCACTTCATTTCTTCCATGGGAGCCGACTTTCAAGCAACTTTGGAGAGCCATTTTCATCACCAAGCATGAGGTAAGTTATCTCTACTAGTTTTGAGTATATACATCAATTATGTATGGATTTTAGCATGAAAATGTGTAGAAATTTGAGGGTTAGAGGAAGACCAAGAAATATTTTGTTATTAGATTTTTACCACGAATTTGAGCATGGAATTAAGAGAAAATTATATATTTGAGTTCCTAAGGTCATGGGTAAACTTTATATTCAAAAAATTTTGGATTTTCGGGCACGTGGGCCCGAGGGCGTTTTGGTTAACTTTTCGTTCGTGGTTAGGAATGGTTATAAATTGAGTTGTAAGGTATAGTTAAGCATATATTAATGGATTTGTATGATCATTGGCTAGTTTTGGTGCGTTGTGCATTGGTTCAAGCCTTTGGAAGGATGTAGAATGCCGGTTGCGAGTCTTCGGAGCGAGGTGAGTCTTCTTTCTAATCTTGTGAGGGGGAATTTACCCCATAGGTGAAGTGAATGATTAAGTGCTCCTATTTGTGGGGGCTATGTACACACGAGGTAACGAGAGTCCGTACGTAGCTACTATTATGCTATTGTCCGGGTAGTTAGGACCCATCAACATGTTATACTTGAATTAATTATGAACCCATCGATGAATTGAATTGTTTAAACCACCTTTGATTAGTAAACAAATTTAAAAGAGATTAAACATCATTCCTGAATTGTTAAACAGAGAATTGGAATATTTAGATAATCATTCCCCGATAAAATTCTAATTTGGCTATCTGAGCATGTATTTTACGTGTACCCGCGTCGCATGAATGATTCGCGAGCGGGGTAATAAATCACATTAAATTAATAAATATATTTCTAAAGAGACTTAAGCTTCGCTTTCTCAAATTATTAAAGAGAATTGGCCCTTCTTAGATAATTGCTCCACGTTGAATTCTTGACTGATTGTCTGTCTGTGTGTGTTTATTTGGACCGGGCCGAATGCCTCGGCAGATTAATAGATGCATCTATAGGTGCGCCGTCGACCCTCGGTAAGTGCACATTTATTTCTATTGGAGCGGGCCGTCAACCTCGGCATGATTTGCGCATGTTTGTATTGCTGCCTGGACTCATTTGAGTTATTTTATGCCTCACTATGGCTCGAGATCATATTGTTAATAATAACAAGAAATCTAAGGGAATTTCCTATAAAATAATTATGTGTTTACCCGTTTCCTATATCTGGATAAAAATCATGTTAGAAAATAAATCCAATGTTTGATATGTATGTTGAGAATAAAAAATAGTTGGACCATTAGAGTGTGTCAAGTTGACCATCTCGTCTCTACCCCTTCGGGATTAGGCGGGACACTCATTGAGTACACGTTGATTACGTACTCATACTACACTTCTGTGCATTTTGTTGCACAGGTACATGTTATTTTAGCGGCCTGCTGGGCGCAGCAGCACGGACGATTCGGGGACTAGGTGAGTTGCAGTATGCAAGGCGGCCCGCAGCTTTTAAAGTTCCTTCTAGTAAAAATGTATTTCCTTTCTATACATTGTATTCCGGACGGATATTGCATTGTATTTTTATATTCTTATCAGTAGATGCTCATGCACTTGTGACACCGGGTTTCTGGGATGGTTTTTACGGATTTGTTCTAATTGATAATTTTGTTGGCTGGCCTGACAGAGGTGTCCGGCGCCACCACGACCCTTAGTGGATTTTGGGTCGTGACACCTGGTCATGCAAAGTTACTGAATATTAATACATACTTGAATCCATTAAGATACATATGAATACCAACTGAACAATAAGCGTGAAAACTTAAGAACAAACCAGTGAAACAGCGATTGAAAAGTTGCAATTGTCATGCACTAACACTATTGATAAAGTGATAAGTTTTCAAACTAAATACCATGTTCACCAAAAAACTACTAAAAACAGTAATTTTCTTCAAAATACATTCCAAAACTACATTAACCTAAAGCTACTCTAACACTATATGCATCTTTGAATCTGACTCCGTTATTTGCCTAACCATCTTTGAAGGTGCTTCATTCTCGCTTATGGCACCAGCGTATGTCTTCTCCATAGCATAGTTCCAGAGGAGAGTACCATATCTTTGACGGAGTAAATTGGTATTAAATGTTGTTTGTGTAATCTCACCAAGAATGCTCAGAAACTCTGCGTATGCTGCAACATGCACCCCACAATCCCTAAAAAATAATTGATTGAAACAATTAAAAATAATTCATACAATTAGATTTGTATATAACATAAAGAATGATGATTGAATACTTACATGCTCCCAGCTTTCTGTTGAGGCAGATCTGTTATGAAAAAAACTTCAAAGGGATCATTATGTGACTTGTCAGTGTATGCTGAGTAAGTAGAACAATCTATGCCTTGACTATCTCTGTAAAAGCTACTGATTGATAGATACAGAGGTAGTAGCTTAGCTAGCTTATCAATCTCAGAAGCTACATAGGCATCATGACATGCAGATCTGTACGAGTCATACACTTTGATACATCTCTCCTTGAATGAGACAACAGCCAATACCCAGTGTAGTTTGTCCTTCAAGTTGACTGGTATCAAGACATTATCCACACTATGCCATGGTACATTAGCTAGCAATCTGTAGTCCCTTATGTACTCACACACCACATCCTCTTCTTTGGCTACATTAGTATTACTATCTGTATCAGCATACCTGTCGAATATTTCAAGGATTCTTGTCTTGAATATACAATCAACAGTTGTATACTTGAAGTTGGGTATTGGGTTGTACTTTCCCTTCTTTCTTAAGTAGTAAAAGATGACATCAGTATGCTACATTTAAAATGGAATACCCAATGTCAGTACACTGAACCATCATTAGAAAATATCAAATGCTGTCAAGATAAGTGAACTCATGCAGTTTTATGTATTCTATCAAGTGCTGATCTACAGATTTGTAAAATTGTATGTTACATACATGATACATAATACATGTATGTAAATGATAGAATTGTAGATCTAACATACTGAATGTGGAAGGAGTCTTACATTGTCATTCCATACTTTGCCGTCAGGTGAGAGAAGGTAAAACCAATTTTTGGAAGTGACTTGATCAACGCCAAAATCCAACGGTATATGCAGTGTTGACTTGCTCTTTTTGTAATGGTCTTCCAAATCACTTCTACAATGAATTTCAAAATACAATATGTCTATTATTTAAATTATCAATATATTGAATAGAAACTTATACTAAAAAACTTACTTTTGGTAATGTTTAGCAAGAAGACCTTCACGAACCCATTTCTCATACTCCTGAATGACTAATGTAGAATGTGGTTCCGAAATTAAATCGTCTTCAAATGAGTGTTTCTTGTCGAATATGGGAGCCAACTTAACTAAGGTGCCTATTGTTCAGGAAAGTCATGAATACAAACATTTAATTTTGTAAACAAGGGGGAAGAAGATCATATCTTTATAATTCATTATTTTTTTAAATAATTTAATAACCTGCGGAGTCAAAGTTTGACTCATATAGAGAAGAATACCATCTACTAGGACGCCGATTCCTATGTGAGGCTAATGGGGTTGCATCTGTTGGATTTTTTGCTGCATGATAAATCACGATTCTAGCTTCTGGAATTTGACTTGGAAGAAAATGGTCCGGCAACTCAAACTGTGATGCATGTACTTCTTTGGATACACATTTAGGTGGTATGATACACAGCATCTCAGATGTATTATTCCCATCAACCATTGCTTCATCACAAACAGGATTACCATCTGTATTCTGTAATGTATGTAGATGTATATGAGTGTTCTGTGAAAGGTTAAAAATTAACATACTGTATTATGTTTTTCTGGTAATGTATACAGATATATGTGAGGATTAACAGTTGTATACAGATGGTGTATATAGCTGTATGTATTCAGATGTATGTGATGAATTTTAGTTTGTATGCATCTTGAACATACAGTATATATTAACAAAATACAGCTTGGAATTAAGTGTATATACAACTATATACATGTCTCAGTTCATATATATATATATATATATATATATAGTTATGTATAACTTAATTAATATATATTTAATTGTATTTTAAAATATGTATGGTATCTTATAGATGATTAATGTGAATAAATAAGAATCATAAACTAACAGAGGTTTAAGAAATTGTTAACCTCAAAATTCCCTCCTCCAGTTATATCACTCTGTGGCTGGCCTTTGGGATTATCTTGCAAGTCAACATCATGCGACATTTGAATACCATCATCACGTGTCACTGTGGGTTGATTTACTTTAATTTGTTCATAAATTTTGTTGAAGTTTTCATTGATCAATGTTCTTAAAGACGTGAACTCGCCAGTCACCTAAGCACAACACAAAGAATTATATAGGTGTTGGAAAAATATATGAATGTTACATAACAAATCATTTCCCTGCATACAAACAAAATTTTTGAAAATGTTTCATATTCATCTTCAATACAGTAACTCATTCTGTATTATGAATAAATATAAATACAACAAGGTTCAATTAAAAAATGAAATATACATTAATTCCAAAATAGTACAAAAATGTGAATATATACATACAAATTGCAAGAAAAACTGTAATAAGTACTAAAATACAGAGAATGTAAAATTGAATATATCTAAATACATTTAAATACAACATATAATATTCAACTTAGCACAACTCCGATATTAGTTCGTCTATCATCCAATAGACCTCCCTCGCCGCTTCCAGGTTACATAGATACATCTTGCAGTACTAACATACTCATCACATGGCCATTCAACCGTCACTTCCACTAATAGGGACACTGCCGAACATATAAGTTCAAAGCACTTACTCACACAATCAGCACCTCAGTGCTCAAGCCATAGGCAAAGATCCGACCTCAAGTCCTCTAGACTGGCCTAACATCAAACTCACAGAGATCACATCTCGCACCCTGATCGGGGAATCACAAGCCATTAAGGCACATCTGATACTGAGCGCTCATGCGCGCATACAAACGTGTGGAAGGAATTTTAAGAGTTTCTTTTCAAGCTGAATCAAAGACGCACGATAAGAATTCGAGAATGTGAAGTTTTCTTAAAGGTTCTGCAGCCCCTCGAGGATAAATACAGACATCTCCGTATTGATCCACGAGACTCTACTAAACTTGCTCATGACTTGTGAGACCTAGTAACCTAGACTCTGATACCAACTTGTCACGACCCAAATCCCAAACCTGGTCGTGATGGCGCCTCTCGTGAAGACAAGGCCAGCCAGTCAACCCAAATTCATCATTCTAAAATAATTATTTAACATAGTTATAGTGAAACATGGTTTAATGATACCAAATAGCGGAAGTGTAGATAAAAATGCAGAAATCCAACCCAACACAGCCCTAACCGGGGTGTCACAAGTCACGAGCATCTATAAGAATGTAATTCCACTTTACAAGTCTAAAAATATACTGAACAGGAATAATGAATAACATATAAAGACAGTGGTGCTGCGAACGCTGGCAGTCACCTCGCTAAACCTCTACAACTCTGCCTCCATGCAGCCAATACCCGCTACCGGGTTAATAAATACCTGCAACTGCACGCGAGGTGCAGGGAGTAAAGTGAGTACTCCAACTCAATGAGTAATAAAGGTAAATAACAGCTGAGCAGTAAGAAATCACGTAAAGCAACCAACATGTTGTATAGAAGTCGGGTACAATTCTTTAAGAAAAATAGTGAAAACTGTGAAATCTTTAGCAATATCTTGGCTCAATTTAAATCTCTTTTAAAGATGATCCTTTCAATAGTTACGAAATGATTTCAAAACAGTTAGTGCTGATAAGCGCAGAAAAAGAATCCGCCCCTCGGGCACAAATACCACAGTATAACAGGTAAAAAGGCAAATAAATATGCAAGATGCGCACATAAAAGTTTGCCCCTCGGACAATATCTCAAAACAATACCAGCCCTGTCACGACCCAAAATCCACTAAGGGTCGTGGTGGCGCCAGACACTGTTGTCAGGCCAGACAATTAGATTACCAATTAATTTCCTCTTTTAATGTTTTTGAAAATCTAAGGTTTTTCCTTCTGTTTCACATAAAAATAAGATCATTTCTTGAATTCAAACTTAAATAATACCAATTAGTACAAAGATTTACTGAAACTATCCTAGAAATCCGGTGTCACAAGTGCATGAGCAACTACTGATAAAGACATAAAATACAATAGAACATCTGTTCGGAATACAATGGACAGGAAAGAAATACAGTTACTAGAAGGGACTTTAAAGAGATGCGGGCCGCCTCGCATACTGCAACTCACCTTGTTCCCGAATTTGTCCGTGTCCGTGCTGCTGCGCCCAGTAGGCCGCTAAAGTATCATGTACCTGTGCAACAAAATGCAAAGAAGTGTAGTATGAGTACGTAATCAACGTGTACTCAGTGAGTGTCCCACCTAATCCCAAAGGGGTAGAGACGAGATGGTCAACTTTGACACACTCTAATGGTCCAAAGGTTATTTATTCTCAGTATACATATCAACAGTGGATTTATTATCTAACATGATTTTATCCAAATAGAGGAAACAAGTAAACACGTAATTCCTTCATAGGAAATTTCCAAGGTTTCTTTTCATTATTAACAATATGATCTCGAGCCATAGTGAGGCATGTAACAGCTTAAATAAATCCAGGCAGCAATATAAGCATGCGCAAATCATACCGAGGCGACGGCCCGATCCAACAGAAATAAATGTGCACTTGCCGAGGGTCGACGGCGCGCCTATAGATGCATCTATTAATCTGCCGAGGCGTTCGGCCCGTTCCAAAATAAACACACACAGACAGATAAACAGTCAGGAAGTCAACGTGGAGCAAATATCCAGGAAAGGTCAATTCTCTTTATTAATTTTGAGAAAAACGAAGCTTAACTCTTTTAGAAAATCCAATTATTAATTTAATATGATCTATTACCCCGCTCGCGAATCATCCATTTGACGCGGTACACATAAGATACATGCTCAGATAGCCAATTAGTATTTTATCGAGGAGTAATTATCCAAATAAGCCAATTCTCTGTTTAACAAGTTCAGAAAAAAAATGATGTTTAATCTCTTTTTAAATTTGATTTAACAATCCAAGTCATCGATGGGTTCATAATTAATTCAAGTATAACATGCTGATGGGTCCTAACTACCCGGACAATAGCATAATAGTAGCTACGCACGGACTCTCGTCACCTTGTGCGTATGTAGCCCCCACAAATAGGAGCACATAACCAATTTAACTTACCTATGGGGTAAATTCCCCCTCACAAGACTAGAAAGGAGACTCACCTCGCTCCGAAGACTCGCAACTGGCATTCTACATCTTTCCGAAAGCTTGAACCAACGCATTCTACAACAAAGTCATATTTGACATTACGGACCTACTCCAACTTCCGGAATTTGATTCCGACCCCGATATCAAAAAGTCAACCCACGGTAAAACTCTCCAAAAACCTTCAACTTTCTATCTTTAGCCAAATGGCTTCAAAATGGTCTACGGACCTCCGAATTCACTTCCGATCGCGCCCCCAACTCCAGAATCACTATACGGAGCTATTCATAGTCTCGGAATTCCAAACAGACGTTGATAACACCGAAATGCACTTCAAACCAAACTTATGAAATTTCTTCTAAAATTCTAACTTCCACAATAGGCGTCAAAACGCTCCAGGGTTATCCAAAACCCACTCCGGGCATACGCCCAAGTTCGAAATCATCATACGAACCTGCTGGAACCTTAATATCCCGATTTCGAGGTCATTTACTTGAAATTCAAATCCTAGTTCATTCTTTCTACTTTAAGCTTTCGAAATGAGAATTCTCTTCCCAAATCAACTCTGGACTTCTCGAAATTCAATTCCGACAACGCGTACAAGTCATAATACCTGAAATGAAGCTGTTCATGGCCTCCGATTGCTGAACGGAGCGCTAGTACTCAAAACGACCGGTCGGATCGTTACATTCCAAGAACCGCAGATGCGGTTATGACAGAAGCAGTACCCTTCAGCCTTCCAAAATTCCATTTTCGATCCGTTAACCACCCGGAATCCACCCGAGGCCCCCGGGACTTCAACCAATCATACCAACCAATCTCAAAACACATTATGGACCTGCTCTACATCAAACAATGCTAAAATCATGAATTACACCTCAATTCAAGCTTTATGAACTTTGAAGTTTCCAACTTCTATTTCCGATGCCGAAACCTATCAAATCACATCTGATTGACTTCAAATTTTGCACGCAAGTCATATTTGACATTATGGACCTACTCCAACTTCCGGAATTTGATTCCGACCCCGATATCAAAAAGTCAACCCCCCGGTCAAACTCTCCAAAAAACCTTCAACTTTCTATCTTTAGCCAAATGGCTT
>MU787035.1:2383-14039 GCA_026770625.1 Nicotiana glauca
TTTTGATTGGCGACTCTTGGGTTTCCCGCTTGGGGCAATTAAATCCTTATAAATAGGGGAAAACACCATTCTATTGGCATACTTTTTTGATTTACCAAAGGAATTTTGCGAATCTTCATCTTCTCTGATACTTCAGATTTGCGATTCTCTCATGTTGGTCACAAATTGACATCATCGTCTTCCCTCTTACTTCCCTTAGTTCATTCATTCTATTTAATTGAGATAAATGGTTGGTACTTCTTCCCGCGCTAACAATCTTTCCGCAGTTCCGGCACCAAAAAATGATGTTCTTGCTGTCGAAGTAGTAGAAGTGGTAGAGGATGAGGGGATTCCAACGGCGGCCAAAATATTACCTCGTCCTGGGAAGCCGTGGACCAATTTTAACAGCCCTGCCGGAGAGGAACCGGAACTTGTTTCCTCTATTATGAATGAAGAGACCACGTCGAGATGTTGTCGGCATATGGGAGATGATATTATACATTTCGACCGCCCAGGATATTGTGCGTTCTACGCATATCCTTTTATTGTCGGGTATACGCTTCCTCTCCCTTCCGTGGTGATAGATTTCTGTCGTTTCTATGAGGTGTTCCCGGCTCAACTTTTGTCGTACTTATATAAATTGTTCCTCATGCTACTCAAGTTCGCAGAGCTTGACAGTCGGGAGATCACTCTGAGACACATGCTCAAAATTTTTGCCCCTCAACTCATTCGAGACATGATAATCCACATGTGCCATCATGGGACGAAGAGTCTGGTGGTGAAGATGGAGGATAGAGCCAATCATCATTTCTACGAAAACTATTTTTATGTGCGGACCGAGCATCTTGTGGCAGATTCTGCAGGGTTACCCGATAGATGGAACTTTGCATGTAAGTTTTGTATCTCCTGTCGGAATGATAGTCGATCATTCTTCTTTGGGCAGTATTGAATTGCTTTTGCTTTTGCAGCCGAGAGACTACCCCTACGCCTGTTGACGATATCTGTGAAAGGGTGAGTGTCATTCTTCCTCATACGACGGGAGTTCGTGAATGGTCGTCCTTATATAAGAAATATGGACTTATGCCTCTTACTGGCAAGTAGTCTTGCCGCAGCTTCTGTTTTCCACTTTGCAATTTGACTTTGTTGCTTATATGACTATTACCATTATTAGGGAGAGTGCGAAGAGTGAGGGCCCCTCCATTTGCATTTCGTCATCCGACATTTTCTGCTCGGCCCGTGCCAAGGTTTGGTGTCTGACCCACAACAAGGGCTGCTCAAGTTGAATCTACGGCCGGAGCAGTATGTGTGGAAATTGTTCCCCAATCTGGGGCTGCAACACCTATTTCCCACTCAAGGGTGAGTTCTCCCACACTGAGGAAGGGGAAAGGTCGTCAAGGAGATGACTAGTGGAGTCCTAAATGGTTCATTCAGCCGTGGTATGTTCAGGGGGCGGTATTCCCTTGACGGGGTCTGAAATGAGAGGTGATGCTAACATGTTCGTAGTGGTAGAGCCGGTGATCATAACCAACCCGATAGCAGAGGCTTCAAGCGCTGCCATTGATCAATAGACCGCTACAACAGGGAGTCAGGATCCCGAGATCGCGGTTGCCACTTTGGGTGGGCCTTTGTTTTTCAGATCGGGTCGTGTTTCTTCCTCAGCCACAAAAAGGGGGAAGGGTGTCGTGGTCGATGACTACGAGTTTGAATCCGATCTTGACCCTGACAATATTATGATGTTCGAGGAAGGCCTTACTCGTACGGTGGTAAATGTGGGAGGTCCGACCCGTATACTTGAAATCCCATTAGAGATTAACCTTCTAGGGTACACGGAGGACTTGGTACCGTAGTTTGACCTTTTGTGCTCTGCCGCAAAGTACGAGGCTATCTGGGATGTTGATTTGATGCATGAAGTGGCCGTTATGGGTCTGAGGGTAAGTTTCTCCTTTCTTTTTGTGCTCCTTTTATCTTTGGCAACCTTGGCCTTAGCCAATTTTTTTCGTCTTTTAGACGTACATGGTGGAGATTGAAAGTGCTCGTAGGGCCGACACTCGAGCCAAAAAATTTCTATTAATGTTGGAGAAGTATCGACGCTACCACAATAAGTGCCATGAGATACACGAACGGCTAAGGGCGAACGTTGATAGTCAATCTCCCGGTGAGGAACAGGAGAAGAGGGATCGAGAGCTGGTGCAGGAGTAGCGAGCTTGAGGAGAAACTTCGTGTGAAGGACGAAGAACTTGAGTTGGGAAAAAGGGTCTCTGCAGAGTGTGAGCATCTTTAAGTGAAGGTGTGGTCATTGCAGTCCGAAATGGATCAAATGCCATCAGAGTGGTGGATGAGTGCGGAGTGGAAGGGGAAGTTAACCGAGCTGATATAACGGTCTCCAAGTTAGAGAGTATCGAGAGTGCCTGGGTGTCGGCTTCAGTGAGGGCGGCAGCATTAGAGGTTATCCGCGTCCTTCAATCTAAGCAAGAGTCTAAGAGGGAGACGACCACGCTTAGGGAGGCAAGGCTCAAAGAGTGAATTAGTGAAATCGACCGGGAAGCTTCAACCTTGGGAGACCGGGTCGCATTTTATACTCCTTCTTGCTTATGCTTCGATTAGAAATTCATACAAAATAGTCCCAAAAATGCTCACAAGTTGTACTTGATTGAAGGTTTGACCATCAAAGTGACGAGATGTCAAAGATCAGCTCAAAAGGAGTGAAAATTGCACAAGTGCCAAATATAAGACAAACTCAGCAAAAACAATCTAGGAGATTCAGAGAGGCTAAATTCCAAGCTAAGAGGCAGTGCGACCGCACTAGGTTTTGAGCGGTCCGCACTGAAGGCAATGCGGCCGCAGTCAATTTAGTACGGTCCGCAGAGCCAAGAATCACAGTGGTTTCATTTTCAGAGTTTCAAGCCTCCGCGATCTGCAGTCCATTTTACGCGGACCGCACTAGAAGCCTCCGTGGCCGCAGTCCATTCTCTACGGTCTGCGATGCCGAGATCCAGAGAGTTGTTTTTCAAGGCCAAAGCCCCAGTACGGACTGCGGTCCATTTTGTGCGGTCCGCACTAACCCCGCATGGGAATTTTTATCATGATTATTTAGCTTAGTATAAATAGATTCTTTTTCCATTTTTAGGGTATCAGATAGTTTTTAGAAGCAGCTGCGCTCGTGAGAACGACTCTTGTAGCCATTTTGGGCAGTTTTACCTACTTTGTAACATTGAATCTTTATTTTTATCTTAGTAATTAATTAATATGAGTTCATCTTCATCTATTTCTTGTTTACCTTCTTTGAATATGAGTAGCTAGACCTATTAGCTAGGGTTGTGGCTCAACCCTAGTATGAGTAATTGATGGGTCTTGTATTTTAGGTCTAAATTGATTATGGGTATTTGATATTTGGATCAATTTCATGGTTAATTGCTGAATTAGTGGTTGCAAATACTAGTTTGCGTTTAGTTGATTAGGGTTCTTTTTAAGAAAGAGAGCCTAAGTCTCCGAAATTGATTCAACAAGTAATTGGGGCGTACTCAAGAGATTGATAGCCTCAATTAAAGTGTTAAATCTCAAGAGAGTAATACCCGACTTCAACCTTAGTTGCTTATGCAAATTTGCATACCCAATTGGTCTTGAGAAAGTCAATTGGGCAAAATCACTTGAACCGCCGAGAGGTGTAGAGTGGGTAAATTAGTGCAACGGTTATATCATACTCCCCAAATATATCAAAGATGCCTTAGAATCAAGTACCCGTCAATTGACCACCTAGGCGGAAGTCACTACCCTAGTGCCTTTTAAACCTATTTGAACAACTCGTAGCATTATAACTCTTAACATAATTTAGTTGCAATTACCATTTGTAGTTTGATAATAGTAGAATTAAACAAAAACCCAAAAATGATTAGAAGTGTAACTAAGAACACATACGCAATCCTAAACTAGATAGATACTCGGTTCCAATTCTAGCTCTCTATGGATATCGATCCCGACCCAAAATCAAGGTAAAAGCTATTGCGACCCTCTCTTGCTACTTATTAGTAGTACGGAGTTGGATGCGATCACTTTTTGGTGCCGTTGCCGGGGAGCTAACGGTTTTGGCTATATATTTAGTTAGTTTTGTGTATTGTTCTTCTTTCCTTCTTTGTTACTAATTTGTGTATGTCACTTATTTAGGTACAAAATGGCTTTAAATGCTAATGACCCTCTTGGAAACTTGCTTGCGGGGGAGGAGGTTGATGATATTGGAGAGGATGAGGTGCCTCTTGTACCTCTTAGACCACGTAGAGGCCGCCAGGCCAATGTTAATGAAAATATTCTAGACCCTCCTCCGCTACCTCCAAGAGAGGTTCCTCGGTGCTCCCGAACCAAGGTTATACAAGTGCTATTGTCCCACCTAGAATCTAAGCGGGCAATTTTCAGATAACCAATGTGATGTTGACCTTACTTGAGCAGTGTAGGTATTCCACGGGCGTTACGGATCAAAATGCCTACAAACACCTCAAGGGGTTCGTGGATACATGTTGGGGGAGAAAGTAGACGAATGTGGATGCTCTTAGGTTGAGGCTTTTCCCATTCTCACTTCGTGGGAAAGCATTCGATTGGCTCGAGAGACTTCCTAACCATTCCATCACAACTTGGAATGAGTTGGCCGATAAGTTTATTGCTAAATTTTTCTCACTCAGGCACATGGCGACACTTCGAGATGAGATATTGGCCTTCAAGAAAAAGCCCACGGAACCTTTGTATGAGATTTGGGAGTGGTATAGAACGATGGTGAAGGAATGCCCCAACAATGACATGACAGAGAATATGTTGCAACAAACTTTCTATCGGGGCATCAATAATACAAATCAATGCATAGTGAATCACTGCCCAAGCACCAACACATGTGATTTTTGAATCGTCTGAGGGCTCAGCAGCAGGTAGTGGGGAATACTCCACTTCTCCCACAACTTCTTTATCTGGAGAGGGTGTAGGAGGTGATGAGGAGGAAGTAGAGGGAGATGAGGAAGTGGAAGAAGAAGGAGAACCAAGGGTTGGGGGTGTTGATAGAACGAGGAAGCTGGAGGTTTGGAGAGATATATTTGTTAGTGAGGTGGCGTACCATAAATTTCGGGAGTGGTGGCCGGTGAGAAAGTTGATCCCGGAGCGGAGTTTCATTGATAGGGACCTACTACCTTACAACCCCAACGTGAAGAGACAATTTAGGACTAGAGTGGGCTGGGAAAATTTTCTAGAAGAGTGTGTGGATGCCAATGAACACATGGTCAATGAGTTTTATTGCAATGTAGCCCACATCAAAAAGGGCTCCAAAGTGACACAAGGTTTGGAATCTGAAAGTGTTATTTGAAGGAAAGTACCTCAACGAATACCTTGGCCTCAATGAGGAGGATGAGACCCTGTACATGGCAAAGTTGGAAATGGGTGAGGAGGTTTGTCCCTGGCTAGCACAGTACATGGCAATCCCAGGTACCACCCCCGACTAGTTGACTGCTGGAGTCGAGATCTTGAGACAGAGTTTAAACTTTGAGGCATGGGGGTGGAAGACTTTTGTATGTAGCAGGTTGGACCCCACGACACATGACAACACCATTCCTCTTTCCCGGGCTATTTTGGTAGCTTCTATCATGGCAGGGTACCCAATCAATGCGGGAAATATGATGTCGAGGATTATCTCCATTGTGGCTGCCGAGCATGACAAAAACTATATGTTCCCCAGTACACTCACTATGTACTTCTGGGACTTGAAGGTGGAAAAGAGGCCCTTCGATGTCAAAGTCAAAGCAAAGGCCCCTTTCTCTTGGTACAGCATGCAGGGGAATGATAACCCCAAGAGCAAGAACTTCAAGGGTACAGCTATGACTACAATTGGCCAGTCTAAAGAGCCAGTTGTGGTAGTGGCTCCTGTTGATCCTACCTCCACTTCCACAAATATCCCTCCCGGTCTATCCACATCCACAACCATTCCTGCTGGCCCATCCACCTCAGCAGGCCCGGAGATTCCATCTTCCCAGGCTCATCCTATTACTTCCCACAGATTGAGCCAGGCACTTATGAGTATCAACAATTGGATGCAGACTGCCTCATCCAAGTTGTCCATTTTGACCACCACTGTTGAGGCTCAGTCGGTTCCTCCAGCTCCACAGGTTCCATAGTCCATAGAGGATGCTCTTAAGGAGATGTTAGACAACCAGAAGAAAATCCTCGACAACCAGAAGAAGCTTACTAAGGCAGTTGATTCATATAGCAAGGCTCTCAAGGAGCTTGATAGGGAGCACAAAAAGCTGAGGAAGACACGGGCCTCCAAGGAATCTGTGAAGGAGCTGAGAGCAAATGTTGACAGACTGAAGGCAGATCACCTGCCTTTAGACTTATTCTTCAGGACCCACCACTAATAGTTCATCCACAACCAGAGCAGTCTCAGAGGCCTCCTAAGAGGAGGAGGATGATTCCCAGAGAAGATGATGCAGTCATCCAATTGGCCTACCTAACGGAGGCTTCATCCAGTCAGCCACCAGATGTATCTCAAGAGTCTGTCCAGGTTTCAGTAGCAGAGCAGTAGGACACAGGGAACCAGTCTGAGGTTCCCAAGCATAGAGAGGACCCAAGGACCACACATGAGCCTATGTAGACAGACAGTCCATAGGGAGTTTCCTTATATCCTTATTCCTCTCTCTTTTTGATATTTTATTTAGACTAGTTGGCATTTGGTACAATGCCAGCTTTCATTTGAGGGGGTAGGCCCTACATTTTGGATGACAGTATATATTTGACATTTTTATGCTTTCTTGATTTTTCATCTTTGGTCTGTATATATATTTAACATTTCGCTACATTTCTCGCGCTTTTATTTTACTTTGGGTCTGTATATAAACTTATATTACATTGTAGATATTCATCCCATCTATTGTATATTCGACAAATCCACTCTTGTATATATTCATTTTACTTTTCGATAATTTTTCATTTTTAGCTTCTTAGTTGTAATTCGTAGCTTCTTATTTTGAAATTTTCAATAAGTCTTTGGTTTTCTTAATGCCGCGGTTCTTTTCAAAGGTGGAGTGTTGTGTGAACTAGGTGGCTCTTCCCAATGATAGATGGTGTGACAACCTTCTTAAGGGTTTGAGTCCGTTTTTCTTTTTTATTTTTATTAGTTAATAGTTAAGGGTACCTCGACCAAATCTTCACTTGGGCCTAGCACATTTTCCTTTGATCTTATGGTCAGAAACAATTTGTTGTGTTGAGGATGGTGAAAGTCGTGACCTTGAGACTCTTGTATTGGCCGATAATCATCAAGTGGATTTTCGGGACCATTGTGAGCTTAAATCTTATCTAAGGTCGTTGTGGGCCCCCGACTCTATGTCTTTAGCAATCCCATAGCTTGTGTGGTGAATAATCGTATTGCAAGTCCATGTCCCGAGCCATTGGTCTAGAACTTGCCCTGAATGTTTGTTGAGGCAAAATCCTAAGTGAATTTTGACTTGAAACATGATTATAGGCTCTCCTTGGTCCAAATGATAGCTTGAACACTTCCATAAGCTACCAATGATAAGATCCCTAGTCAACCCTTTTGAGCCTTAGACCTTTTTCCTTCAAGAACCATGATACAAGCCTATACCTGTTCTAAAAGATATCCTTTCTTGGCACCCGATCTTTCCTTTAGCACGTTATAAGTTTAAGGGGAGAGACGAGGATTTCAACAAAGTGGTAAAAAGGCACAAAAATGAAGAAAAGGAAAGGCAATGAAAAAGAAAAGAAAAGAAAAAATACAAAAAGAAAGTTCAATGTGAAAAAGAATTAAAAAAGATTCAAAGAAAAGCAATGAATGAAAGGTGTGGAAAGTTGAAAAAAGAGAAAAGGTTTGAAATGCATAAGAAAGAGTGACAGTGTATCTCTCTAACCCCTTGTAAAGAGATGAAATGACTCAAAGAGTCAAGTGAATGGATGCCGAATGAATCAAAAAAAGTGTTTAAGGGAAGATGGAACCTACTTAGACCAAAACATTCCCTACCCTAAACCAAAAGCCTTTACAATGTCTCCACAAAATTCCTATATGATCTTGAGTTAAATGAAGCTTACATTAGTGGATACTCACATAAGGGGCAAGCATATGGTACCTGGAGCCGGACTTGTGGCTTTTTCTTGAGAGAGATGAGTGAATTTCCATTATCCTCGTTCTGATTGCCACTATCTTAAAGGTGAGGATTGCATAGGGAGAGTTGAGGATGTATGAGTTTGGGTTCCACAATGACCAAAGTAATATAAAAGAGTTCATTGATGTGTTGTGTCAATTCTTGATGCTCTTGTGTTGCACTTGATCCATGGGGTTTTAAAAGAGTAAATGTGTTAATAATTCATGTGTATTGAGGGCGGTTGTTAGTCCCAATTGAGGCTAGTTGAGGTCACTTTAGGACAACTGAAATTTTTCTTAGACATTCTCTTAAGGGGTGGTCTTATTTTGTTTGCTTGAGGACAAGCAAAAGCTTAAGTTTGGGGGAGTTGATAACTGGGGATTTTGACGCATTTTATACTCATTCTTGCTTATGCTTCGATTAGAAATTCATATAAAATAGTCCCAAAAAGGCTCACAAGTTGTACTTGATTGCAAGTTTGATCATCAAAGTGACGAAATGTCAAAGATCTTCTCAAAAGGAGTGAAACTTGCACAAGTGCCAAATACAAGACAAGCTCAGCAAAAACAATCCCAGTGCGGACCGCACTAGGAGATTCAGATAAGCTAAATTCCAAGCTAAGAGTCAGTGCAGCCGCACTAGGTTTTGTGCCGTCCGCACTGAAGGCAACGCGGACGCAGTCGATTTAGTGCGGTCCGCAGAGCCAAGAATCAAAGAGGTTGCATTTTCAGAGTTTCAGCCTCTGCGGTCCGCAGTCCATTTTACGCCAACCACACTAGAAGCCTTCGCGGCCGCAGTCCATTCTTTGCGTTCCGCGATGCAAGATTCAGAGAGCTATTTTTCAAGGCCAAAGTCCTAGTGCGGATCACGGTACATTTTGTGCGGTCCGCACTGACACCGCAGGGCGCAGGGGCATTTTTGTCCAAATTTTTTAGCTTAGTGTAAATAGATTCTTTTTCCATTTTTAGGGTATCAGATAGTTTTTAGAAGCAGTTGCGCTCGTGGGAACGACTCTTGTAGCCATTTTGGGTAATTTTACCTAGTTTGCAACATTGAATCTTTATTTTTATCTTAGTAATTAATTAATATGAGTTTATCTTCATCTATTTCTTATTTTTCTTCTTTGAATATGAGTAGCTAAACCCATTAGCTAGGGTTGTGGCTCAATCTTAGTGTGGGTAATTGATGGGTCTTGTATTTTAGGTCTAAATTGATTATGGGTGTTTGATATTTGGGTCAATTTCATGGTTAATTGATGAATTAGTGATTGCAAATACTAGTTTGTGTTTAGTTGATTAGGGTTCTTCTTGAGAAAAAGAGCCTAAGTCTCCGAAATTGATCCAACAAGTAATTGGGGCGTACTCAAGAGATTGATAGCCTCTATTAAAGGGTTAAACCTCGAGAGAGTAATACCCGACTTGAACCTTAGTTGTTTGTGTAAATTTACATACCTAATTAGTCTTGAGAAAACCAATTGGGTAAAATCACTTGAACCACCGAGAGGTGTAGAGTTGGAAAATTAGTGCAACGGTTATATCATACTCCCCAAATATGTCAAAGATGCCTTGGACTCAAGTACCCGTTAATTGACCACCTAGGTGGAAGTCACTACCCTAGTGCCTTTAAATCTATTTGAACAACTCGTAGCATTATAACTCTTAGCATAATTTAGTTGAAATTACCATTTGTAGTTTGATAATAGTAGAATTAAACAAAAACCCAAAAATAATTAGAAGTGTAATTAAGAACACATACGCAATCCTAAACTAGATAGATACTCGATTCCAATTCTAGCTCTCTGTGGATATCAATCCCGACCAAAAATCGGGTAAAAGTTATTGCGACCCTCTCTTGCTACTTTGTAGTGCGGAATTGGCTGCGATCAACACCGAATGAAAAAGTTGTTACCTTTGTATTTTTTTTGTGTTGCTTTTTGCATTTTTTCTGTACTGGACCGGTTTTAGCGGTGTGTAATTTGCGGCTATTTGTGTAACTTTCTAAATAAAGAAGAGTTTTTTCCATTGTACGTCCATTGTATTTCTCCCCCTTTTGCTTTACATATCTCTAGCGTAAACTTTCGGATTTCTGTATGGTGAACTCCTGATTTTTCATACAAAATCGATTTCAACCGGACTGAGTAGAACTTCGTCGTGTGAGTCCGAACAGAGTCTCATTTGATTCGCCCATCTAGGCGAGATCGACTGGTGACTTATTGTTTTAAGCAGACTCGCTATTGACTCAAATGAGGTTATATAATTGATTCGTTACTTAGGACGAACTTAGTCAACTTGAATCGTTCGAGTGGGACCACACTATCATTGATTCGGGCGAAGTCGCTTCTGTTATTCTTTTTTCTATATATATTCGAGTGAGGTTGAACTTGGAGTTTTTAGCGAAATCAATTTTTTAGCAAGTAGAAGAAAAAATGTATGACGGGGACCGCAATGTGATTCGAACGAGGTTGAAGTCTTCCTTTGGCGACGGCCCTTGGCCGTATGGATGTTATTTTGAGCTGACGTCAAAATTTTAACCCGTTGTTATTCGAGCAAGGTCGAATTCTTCTTTGTGGCTATGGGGGTTGTATAGGTGTTATTTCTAATTGACGTCAAAATTTTAACCCTTCGCTATTCGAGCAAGGTCGAATTTTTCTTTGTGGTGATGGCCCTTGGCTGTATGGGTATTATTTCGAGCTGACGTCGAAATGTTAACCCGTCGTTATTCGAGCGAGGTCAAATTCTTCTTTGTGGCGATGGCCCTTGGCCATATGGATGTTATTTCGAGCTGACGTCGAAATGTTAACCCGTCGTTATTCGAGCGAGGTTGAATTCTTCTTTATGGCGATAGCCCTTGGCTGTATAGGTGCTATTTTGAGCTAACATCAAAATGTTAACCCGTCGTTATTCGAGTGATGTCGAATTCTTCTTTTTGGTGATGACCCTTGGCCGTATGGGTGTTATTTCGAGCTGACGTCGAAATGTTAACCCGTCGTTATTCGAACGATGTCGAATTCTTCTTTTTGGTGATGGCCCTTGGCCATATGAGTGTTATTTCGAGTTAACGTCAAAATTTTAACCCGTCGTTATTCGAACGATGTCGAATTCTTCTTTTTGGCGATGGCCCTTAGCCTTATGGGTGTTATTTCAAGCTGACGTCGAAATATTAACCCGTCGTTATTCGAGCGAGGTCAAATTCTTCTTTGTGGCGAAGTCCCTTGGCCGTATGGGTACTATTTTGAGCTGACGTCGAAATGTTAACCTGTTATGAGTTCGAATTTTTATTTTGGAGAGTTTCGGGTGTCTTCTGGAGGATTCCCAATTTTGCTTAACTTGTGCATTTCCTGTGTGAGTCCCAGTTCTTAATTCTTGCATTCCCTATGTGAGTCCCAGTTTGCTTAATTTTGTTTGCATTGGAGAGTGTGATATCAACGTTGCTATTTTGCTAATGTTCGTTTATGCATATATTGGAATTTTCCTATCTAGTCCCTTCATCGTTCGGCCTGGAGAGCTCGTCGATAAGCGGGGAATGAATTATCCCTTGAACTTCGTGACGTCTCCCTC
>MU787036.1:10908-97553 GCA_026770625.1 Nicotiana glauca
CAATGCTCAGTCTCATCAATTACCGGCTCAGTATTTAAAGATTTCCAACCAAATCCTCATAAACAACAATTAAGAATTCGATAATTTAACAATTCAGGACTCACGGTCATGCTCGACACCAGTGTATAGATACTCGTCACCATGCCTATACACCGTACTCCACATTTAGCAAGTAGCAATTTAATACCCTAATTCTAATCCCTCAAGCCAAAGTTAGAACAAACACTTACCTCGAAGGTTTACAGCCAACTCAATCCTTAAGCAATGCATTTCCTTTCGAATTTAGCTCCAATTCAATCGTATCTATCCACAATTGATTTAACATCATCAATAATACTCAACAATCCAACCCAAATGCCTAAATAAAATCTTTCCAACATTCTGCCCAAAATTTGCAAAACTGACCCCGGGCCCGCTTAGTCAAAACCCGAGGTTCGAACCAAAATAAATTTACCCATACTCCCACGAGTTCAAATATATAATTTGTTCTTAAATCCGACCCCAAAACGAGGTCCAAATCACGATTTCTTTGAAAACCCTAACTCTACCCAATTCTCTAATTTTCAACCTATTTTCACATGTTTAGGCCTAAGAAATTGATTGATGTTGATGAAAAATGAAGAAGACGAGTTAAAAAATACTTACCCAAGAAACTTTGGTGAAGAAATGCTCCAAAGATCGCCCCAAAGCCGTGGAGAAGAGAGAGGTTGAGAAATGGGATGAAAATCCCGTTTCTGTTCTGTTTTTGGACTTAAATCACTAGGCAGAAAAATTGCCCTACGCGATCGCGTGAACTGGGTTGCGATCGCAGAGAAGGAAACCTGGAAGCTACGCAATCGTGTCAAGGTTTCTGCGATCGCGTAGAGGAAAATCGCTGAGGGGTCAATTTGGTCTATGAGATCGTGTGGACTGGTACGCGAACGGAGAGAAGGGGAGCTGGAAGCTTTTTGATCGCATGAGAGGTAATGTGATCGCGTAGAGGAACGTGCCAAGGCAGTGCGATCGCGTGGACAAGGCCGCGATCACGTAGAACAAAACGTCTGTGCAAAAATTGCAAAAAATCTGCAAATATTTCCTAAGTCCAAAACACCCCGAACCACCTCCGAAACTCACCCGAGCCCTCGGGGCTCCAAACCAAATATGCATACTGACTCAAAAACATCATACGAACTTGTTCGAGCGATCAAATCGCCAAAATAACATCAAAATCAATGAATTGAGCCTTAAAATCCAAGAAATATTTCAAATTTCATAAACTTCCAAATTTTCCAATTTAAGGCCGAAACACGTCAAACGACGTCCGTTTTCAACCAAACTTTACAGGAAGCGATTAACCAATATATATGACCTGTACCGGGCGTCGAAACCAAAATACGAGCCTGATACCATTACTTTTTGTTCAAATTTCATTTTTATTTTCCTTAAACATTTTCAGAAAACAATTTAACAAAAAAATTTATTTCTCCGGCCTGGGACCTCGGAATACGATTCCGGGCATATGACCAAGTCCCATATTTTTCTACGGACCCTCCGAGACCGTCAAATCACGGTTCCGGGTCCGTTTACCCAAAATGTTGAAAAAAGTCAACTATATTAATATAAATATCAAAATTCTTCAAATTTTTCACATAATTCATTTATTTCAACATAAAAAATTTTTGGCTTCGCGCCCGGACTGTGCACGCAAATTGAGGAAACTATAAGTGAGGTTTTCAAGGCCTCGAAAGCACAGAATGACTAAGAAAACAAGTGATGACCCTTTGGGTCGTCACAAGATTTCATCTGTATCTAATCGCAAAAGTGTTCCTCCATGGCGGACGGGCTGAATTGGTCGAGGCCGCGTTGGTGAAGGGTCGGCTCAAAGGTTTTGGTTGGCGTGGCTAACATAGGATGATGTCATGACGAAGCGCGCCATCATTACCCATCTTCCCGATGCAATGCAACATTTCCAGTGGCTCTGTTGCTTCTATCTTAGTGTTGGTGGCAGTTTCTTGCATCGATATCAGTGTCATAATACCTTATAAATAGGGGAAGGGAGCTTCAAAGATGAGGCTTTTGAATTTTATACTTATTTGGTACTTTGCTTTTTCTTCTGTTTCTTCTCTGACCCTTGCTTCAGATTTCCTTCTACTTCTCAGCTCTAGCTATTAACCATACATTACTCGTTAATTCCCTTCCACCGGTTCTACTGTACAAGCGTACATTTATTGCAGAAATGACAAACCCCATCACACTTCTGATATAGCTTCTGATGCCACCCCTTTATCTATAGTTATGCCTTCCAGTAGCGGCGAACCCACAATTGCGGAATATGAAAGCTTTCCTACTGTGGAGGAGATAATCCATCGGAACCCGTCGGTCAGAAATGACTTTCAGAAAGAACTTGCCCCAACTCCTGAGAAGGTGCTACAGTCATGGGGTTGAAGGAAATATCTGACCTTCGGTCGAGATTTTGCATTCCTGCACATGTTGACATCGTTCCGATGGGGAACGATTCAACTTGGGTATTGTGCTTTTTACCAATATCCGTTCTTGGTGGGCTGCTCTCTTCTTCTTCCCCCACTTACTAAGGAATTGTGTCGCTTTTATGGAGTCTGCCCGGCACAATTTTCCCCATACTTGTATAAAGCCTTTCTGATGTTGGTGTAGTTCACAGAATTGGCCGGTTATGACGTCTCCATTCGTCATCTACTGCACCTCTTCACGCCTAGTTTTTATTAGGCACATTGATTCATCTCCACTATCATGGGACCAAAGGATTGTTGACGGGGATGGATGATAAGGCGAATTGTAGGTTCTGGTGCTACTACTTCTTTGTCAGGATCGAGCATCTAGCGGCGGACCCAATCGGGTTCCCTGAGCGATGGAACTTTAATCGTAAGGGCCTCTTAATGTTCGTCATGTGTTTTGTTTATCTCTCCTATTTTGTTTATGACTTGCTCGTGTCTTTCTGCTTTCAATTGGTAAACGTCTACCTCCTCCGGTTCCTGATGTCGAAGATTGGGTGGCTCACATCTTACCTCATATTATGGGGATCCACGATTGGTTGTCTTTTAACAGGAGGTTTGGCCCCAAATCTTCGACTAGTGAGTGATTTCCTTTTCTACGAACCTTTTGTTTTTATTGTAGCTTATTGTTGTCTCATTGGCATTTTTGTTAGACACAATTTTCTTTTCGTGTTAGGTCGGCGAGCTTCCAAGAAAACGAAGGCTCCGGTGCCCGCGTTTCATTAGGCAATCGCATCGACTGGAATGCAATTTGTACTAGCTGAATCTGCACAAGAGAATCAAACTATAGCTCTGCCAGTAGGTGATTTCGCCCACCAGGTAATCGTCACGTTGGTTGATACATTCGGTCACCGCGTCCTGCACTTAATTGTTGAGTCGTCACATGACGAAGTGGAGAAGGTACCACGGAAAGGGTGGATATTGGAAGGGTTGATGTTATTGATACCGAGTCGGAAAGGCCCATTGATTTGGGCATAGAGGCAATGCCTTTACTGGGCATTGAGGCTGCTCCCACGCCGACTATTGTCACAGAAGGAGGGCCGTTATGAGTCGAGAGGACCTATATCAGAGGAGACCCTACACGAATAGTCGGCGTCGGCTCATCATCCGCGAATGGAAGGGATAGAACATCCTCGTGGAGGATGATAGATCGGACTCCGATATCGACCTCAAAGAGGTGCGGGCTTTTGAGGAGAGGTACACCTGAGTGGAGATAAGGACGGAGGGGCCTGATCAACACATAGTCATTTCTGTGGATTATAATCCCTTGGCCAACTCAGAATAGGTGGTACCAGCCTTCACTCCTTTGTGTGCGGATTTTGAGAATATGACGCTACAGATGATGAGGAATGTAGATCTGTCGTTGGGTATATATGGCATGCCCTGCGATTGAGTTTGTTTTTCCCATCTTAGGTTAATTCATTTCGTTTGTGTTAGTTGCTTCGGCTGACCTATCTTCTTTTTCATGTCAGACTCTCGTCATGGAGATTGAGCGTGACCGGCGAGATGAGCGAAGGACTACTATTTTCAAGAAGGTGGTGTCCAAGTATAGAGAGTATCGTTCTAAGCATCAAACGCTTGTTGACTTTCTTAACTAGGATAACCAATTCCAGACGCTCCGTGATGGTCTAAAGCAGAAAGATAAGGAGTTGAGGGAGAAAGACGAAGAGCTTATAAGGGCCATTGGCAGATGTAGTGTGCTTGAGTAGGCGTTGAAGGCTAAGGAGGATGAGATCGAGGTGAGCAAAGGAATGACAGTCGAAAATACTGAGCTTCATGCGCAGATGGCATCTTTAAAGGTCGAGCTCAAGCAGAGCAAAACAAGGGTCGTCAACTTACACGATGAGTTGAGCACCAGTTTGAAGATTTGGGTCAATCTGAGAAAGCAAGAATGATTTCTGTGGTGGAGGTGGCAGCCCTAGGGGACACTCTTTATGTTTGCAGGTCTGAGCGAGCTACTAAGGCAGAAACTGCGACGCTTAGGGAAGCAAGATTTGAGGAGAGGATTGGGGATTCGGAGGCAGAGTTGTCGTGGCTGAATGAGCAGGTTGTTGCCCTAAGGGCAGAGAAGGCGGAGGTGCAGGCTCGGCTATCCACTTCTCATACTTCTGTTGCTCTCAGTGTGTCACAGGAGTTGTATGAAATATGGGTTCATGTTGAGGCTCAACTAGACATATATAGGTCTTTGAAGGTGGCTGGGAAGATTTCCGAGGCCGAATTTCACGATATTGTTATTAAGGCGCGTGCGGATGATGACGCATGTGGTTATGATCCCGGTATGCCCGGAGGAGACGATGTTGAAGACGCTTCAACTAAGCTTGCCTTTGACCCTTAGTACGGCGATGAGTATGTTGGTGATGGGGGGGACGATGTAGCATGGAGTTTTTTGTACTTGGTTTTTGTTTGCTTTTTTTTGTTTTGCTATTTTTTGGGGGCGTCTTTCCAGCCCTTTGTAAAAAATGTATTGGAACGGAGTGATTGAAGTAAAACAGTTGTCTTTTTTGTGTCTTTCTTGCTCTTCTTTCTCTTTTTTTGTTGTTGTGAGTTCTTTTGCAAGAAAGTCCCTCACTTTCGGTTCACTTCGAACGAGGTTGTCGACCTGAACGAGGTTGAAGGTAAGTTAATTCGAGCGAGTGTGAATGTATATTGATTCGGACGAGGTCGAATGTGAGCTAATTTGTGTGAGGTCTAATGTAGGCTAATTCGAGCGAGGTCGAATGTAGGATGATTCGAGCGAGGTCGAATGTAGGCTAAGTGGTACTATCCTCGAGTCTTATTTTGCGTGAGAACTCTGGGATGGATAATACACGCGCCGCTCCCGTCGTCTACCATGATTCTTTTTACATCAGTATCTGCAATTTGTAAAGTAATGACAAGAGCGTCGAAATGAAGAAAAGTCAAACCAGGGTATTTGACTTATCAAAGATGATACTGTCTTCAAGGTCATCATACCGTTCATGGGTGATCGAACTGTAACGACCTGACTGGTCGTTTTGGGCTCTAGCATGTCGTTCGGTAGTTTGAGGCCATGAGCAGCTTCACATCAGGTATTATGACTTGTGCGCATCGTCGGAATAGAATTCTGGGAAGTTCGGAGTTGATCTGGGGAGAGAATTCTCATTTTGAAAGCTTTAAGTTGAAAGAATTGACTAAGATTCGATCTTCGAGTAAATGACCTCGAAATCGAGATTTGAAGGTTCCAGCAGGTTCGTATGAAGATTTTAGACTTGGGCGTATGCCCGGATCGGGTTTTGGGTGAACCAAGAGCGTTTTGGTGCATATTGTGGATGTTAGCATTTTTTTAAGAATTTCATAAATTTGGGTTGAAGTGAATTTCAATTCTATCGATGTTCGTTTGGGATTTCGATTCTGGTAAAAGCTCTGTATGGCGATTCTAGTATTGGGAGCGCGATCAGAAGTGAATTCAAAGGTCTGTAGGTCATTTTAGAGTCATTTGGCTAAAGACAGAAATTTGAAGGTTTTTGAGAAGTTTGACCGGGAGTGGACTTTTTTGATATCGGGGTCGGATTTCGATTTTGGAAGATGGAGTAGGTCCGTAATATCGAATATGACTTGTGTACAAAATTTACGGTCAATCGGACGTGATTTAATAGGTCTAAACATCGAAAATAGAAGTTTAAAATCTTAAAGTTCAGTAAGCTTGAATTGGAGTGTGATTCATGGTTTTAGCGTTGTTTGATGTGATTTGAGGCTTCAAGCAAGTCCATGTTATGTTTTTACACTTGCGCGGATGTTTGGTTTGGAGCCCCGGGGGCTCTTGTGAGATTCGGGATAGCTTCGGAGTGATTTGCTAAGAAATGGGATTGCTAGTACTAGTGCAGTATTTGCGGTATTCTGGTCGCAAATGTGACCATCGCATTTGCGAGAGGGAGCATTCATTTGCGAGCCACGGCTGCTGTGGGAAAAGTTCGCATTTGCGAACTAAGGGCCACTTTTGCAAGGCTGTGACCTTTGCATTTGCGGAGAGTTTGGTCGCAAATGCGACCTGGGCAGGGACGGCTTGGCTTTTCATTTGCGATGCATTTGTCGCAAATGCGACCATCGCATTTGCGAGCCGGATGTCGCAAATGCGGCATCTGCGACTAGAACCTGGGGCTTGTTATCTCAAGACTGAGCAAATTTTCCTCATTTTCCACTTGGTCTTACACGATTTTTTAGAGCATTTGAGAGGGAGTTCCATCATCATCAAAGAGGTAAGTGATTTCTTCCAGTTATGGGTTAAATGCAAGTGTTATATATGGATTTAAACATGTAAAAATTGTGGAAATTTAGGGATTTTGAAGAAAAACCTAAAAATTGAGATTTTTTCGATTATGACCACGATTTTGGGCATGGAATTGAGAATAAATTATATATTTGAGTTTGTGAGGTCATGGGTAAACTTTATCTTCAAAATATTTCGGAATCTAGGCACGTGGGCCTGAGGGCAATTTTGTCAACTTTTCGATCGAGGTTAGGAATTGTTATAATTGGATTATAATGAGTAATTGAACACATATTAATGGGTTTACATAATTATTGGCTAGTTTTGGAGCATTTTTTCGTCGAATTGATTCTTCGGAAGGGCGTTAAATGCCGGTTATGGAACTTCGGGGCGAGGTGAGTCTCCTTTCTAAGCTTCTAAGAGGGAATTGTCCCCATAGGTGAATTAATTGAATATGTGCTGCAATTTGTGGGGACTACGTACACACGAGGTGACGAGAGTTCGTGCGTAGCTACTATTATGCTTATGTCCGGATAGTCTAGGACCCAAAAGCATGCTTACTTGTAATAATTGTAACCTTATTGATAGTTTACATTTCTTAAATCATATCGAAGTGGCAAATGATTTTCTAAAAGAGTTAAACTTCATTTTCTTGACTTGTAAAAGAGAAATTTACACCTCTTTGAATGATTTTTCCCTTGATGAAGTCTTGATTGACTGTTTGAATGTGTGTTTCTATGCGTACCTGCGTCGCATGTATGATTCGCGAGCAGGGTGATTGTTTATCATATTTGACCGCGTCGCATGTATGATTTGCGAGCGGGGTAATAGATGCATCTATGGTTCGCGCCATTCGACCCTCTGGCAGTGCACAGTTTAAATATTATTGGATCGAGCCATACGACCTCGGCACAATTTGCGCATGCTTGTAATGCTTGCTTGAGATTTACAAATTGATATTGCCTCCCTGGTCTGAGATAAATTGATAAATAATGGATTATGAATTTGGAGACTTCTAAATATAAAAAGGAATGTCTACTTGTTTCTTGACTGACTTGAGTTACTATCATTTTTAATAAATCTATGATTATTTGCATTATTGATATATTACTATTGGACCCCTAGTAAGTGTCAAAGTCGACCTCTCGTCTCTACTTCTTCAAAATTAGACGGGATACTTACTGAGTACACATTATTTTCGTACTCATGCTACACTTGTTGTGCATTTTTGTTGCACAGGCACATGTATCTCTAGTGGCCTAGTGGGCGTAAAGGCATGGTTGACACGGAGTCTTTGGTGAGGTTCACTTCTCGAGATGACCCACAGCCAGCAGAGTCTCTTTTATATTACTGTATTTATTTTCTGTCTAATTTGTATTCCGGATAGTTATTGTACCGTATTATTTCCTAAAAATTGCTCATGCACTTGTGACACCGGGTTATGGAATTATTCAGTGATTTAAAATTGTTAAAGGTATCATTATTTATTCGGTGTAATTTATTATGTATTGCTTAAATTTATAAAAGAAGTGATTTCAGAAATATCTAAAACGAGAAGCTACTAGTTATTTGGTGTTGGCTTGCCTGACAATGGTGTTCGGCGCCATCACGACCCTTAGTGGATTTTGGCTCGTGACAACATGGTATCAGAGCACTAGGTTCCCTTAGGTCTCACGAGTCATGAGCGAGTCTAGTAGAGTCTTGCGGATCGGTACAAAGACGTCTGTCTTTATCTTCGAGAGGCTACAGAGTTGTTTGGAGCACTTCGCTTCTTGATTCCTCATCGTGCGATTTGATTCCCTTTGAGGCTTATGCCTTCATTTACTTTCCATTTAATCTTATGCAACGCGAAGCGCTGGTCATGAAACGACGAGTGACTAAGTGTAATGGTACTACGAATGTGGTGCGGGATGTTTCTCCTTGCGTGGTTGTTTGAGCTTTTGTCGTCACCTTGCGGAAGGATGTTATGTCATTTCATCTCAGTAGTTGTACTTCTGAGAGCTTCTAGGTTATGCACAGGTTGCTATGATGCTTATGAACAGTTATCGCGCAGTATTGATGAGAGGGTGGAATGTTTGCCTATGTGTCGGGGTAGTGAATGACTTGAGAGAATGTTTACTAAGTGTATGATTCAGAAATCCAGTATATTTTTTCCGGAGGAGGAAAGACAATCGAACTATGAATGAGCAGGCTTGGGTTGGTAGGATAATGAGACTTGGTGTTTTCAAGTGTGGTGTCATTTTTATCTACGGCGTGGTGTCGTCATCCTCAATTGAATATATTAAGTTCGTCGGTGTTATGATCTTCTATAATTCGCCTTTGGAACAGGATATTGTGAGATAATATTGAAGAAAAGGCTATCAGAGATCGCGGTGTACGATGGTTCAGGATTGAATCGGTGTTTATACTGTCGAAAGCTTGGGAAAGATGATCTTCGGAAAGGTTTAAAGTAGTAGCAATCTGTTGGTGTAAGTACACAGAGATAGATGTTGATTTAAGGCAACAACTGGGCGTTGAAAGGAGAGGAAGGACATGTGGGAAGTATCATGCGGTGGTTAATTTCTAGAAGGCCAGGTGTAAGAAGCGGAGGTCAAGTAGTTTCTTGAAGAGGCGAGTTTGACCAAAGTGGGAGAGTGGAAGAGTAGTATATGGGTGTAGTGGCAGGATAACAACACGCCTTAAGGAAGTTTGGAATGACCTGGATATGATGGTGGACAATGATTTGGTCTGCGGGTTTAATTTGAATATTTGGCTATTATATGGCGGGAGATTTGATAAGACAGGAAGGACTTGCTTGATATGAAGAAGGATACAACATGATTTTGAATTGGAAGATATTGTCGTGTATTTAGTTTATGTCCATAAGAAGAGAACGGACTAGTGTAGTTGGCAAATAAGCACGTGCTCAGGATGGGTCATAGATGTCATAGTGATTGTACCCCATGCAACGTTGTTGGGAGATGTCGGCATGTAATTCCATAGGTGGGTTATCTCCTGTGAGCAGATCAACGGTCGCATGGTTGGCGAAGCTTCTGCGAAGAATCCTATTGGCTATGACAAAGAGATCGGTCATGTGAATGCGGTTGATGATTTCGAGTATTTATAAAGGGTTATACAGAAAGACTTTGAGGAATTTGGCCGGTTGGTTGTGCTAGATCATGTCAACAATGAAGAAAGAATCTTGTTGGGTTCTAGAGTTGTGTAATGATGGCTTCAAGCTAAGTGGGAGAGCCTCACCTCATATGATTGGGTTACATGGTTATTTACTTATGAGGTTTCAGGTTATCGGCGTATTGGTAAGTTATTTAGGCTAATGTAAAAGAACCTAAGTGGTAAATCGAGCAAAGGAATTGGTAAAGGTGTACTATAGTTGGCCTTAGTGGCTCATGTTCAGGCCTTGGGAAGACTCCGGATTCGTGTTTCGTACAGAGGTGAGTTACAAGGAAATGATTCAGTCGGGTGCTTCATCGAGATGGGTGTTCATATGTCAGCGGAGCTCGGAGTTGATTATATTCGGGACCAAACCTGAGTGGATGATTCTCAACAACAATCCTAGTGAATTCCAGGGTTAAAAATGTGGTGCCTAAGGATTCAAGCCTGCAGTATGGTTAAGAATCAATCTTTGTAACATATTATGAAGAGGCTCAGAATGTTCTATGATGTTTTCGACTTGCAGTGTAGAATGGGGAGGTAAAAGATAAAAAGACTTCAGATTCGTAAAGGGATTATTAGAATGGGTGTATCAGTTGAAGATACGAATGTGCGTGCAGGAAGTGTATGAAACGGTCCATGGGTTTGGAGACAGGGTGGTCTCGTGGAATGGGGTCACTCAAGATGAGTGCGGATATAGGTTGGTGATGTAAGGAATGGAGCTAATATTATTTGTAAGGCAAGTGAAGGTTGAATTAGAGGAAGTTAGATTGGTCAGCTATGGTTGAATTTTCATAGTAGTGGCGGTGCGCACGAGGCTCGACTGTCGCCGTAATTGATTATATTTGGAAGTACTCAAGTATTATGGACTGTTATGTGTAGGCAGATCTGGGAAGGGTTATGGTGGTTTAGAGCACTACTTGAGGATTTGAATGTTCTACGGTTATGAGAAGTTACTCACGTGTTGTTATGGTCCTTTTGGATTGAGTTAAGTAAAAACATTCCAGGTGAGGAAGTGTTTACCATATTAGTGGTTCAGGAGTTATGATGAAGATCTTGTGCGATCGTATATTGGCATGTTGGGTGCAGTGAGTGGTATGGAATTTGAAAGTGAGGATCAAGGGTGCGGTTCAGAGTTGACAAGGATGTCACGAGCTCGGGTGAGCAGGAAAGGAATTTGAATGTTTAGAGTAAGTTGGCATTGTCTTCAACGTCACTTGAGATCGGTGTTTTGTGAAAAAGGCTTTGCATCCTGATTAAGGATTCTTGATCGCTTTTCAGCGTTATTGCGGCCAGTGGCATGGATGTACAGACCTGTTATCTGTTACGGAAGGTCGTGAGAGTGTGCCCCACGAGAAGATTGTATAAGTCTGGCATGTAGTCACTTGATTGATTGAAGAATTAAACAAACTATGAAGATTGTGGTGATATCGTTAATTTGGGAATTGATGCATGGAGGGCCCTTGATTTATTGGGTTGTAGACTGTGGAGGATTACTCCGGTTATGATGGTAGTTCTTGTGTGTTATGGGAAAAGGGGGTTATTATGGACCCAAGAGAGATTATAGACCTAAATCGGTACGATCAGAATCGGCTTGAGGTCTGTGAATGGATTTAAGTATGAATATGGGCTCTATATCAGGTCGGATGTGTTCATTTTAGCATGGCGCTCCTTATGGAGGAGTATTCGGATGTTGGATGTTATTTCGTCGTTGGCTGTTTCATGTAATGCTATATTGTGCCGTATGAGTTGTGAACAACTCGATAATTTTCTTATATGTTGAGGTTCCACGTAGCGATGGTGTTATGTGAGCAGGATGGCTCTTTAGTTTCAGAACATATATCGCACCTCAGTTGTGCTTGAGTTTGTTAGCTTATGGCGCTATATGTCTCCCCAAGGATGGTATTATGCACTTAGCGTGCTTGGCACTGATATTCGGTATTTTGTTGTAATGAGCAATTTAGCTCGGTATGTATCTCCTTAGTGGATCGGGTGGAACGCCGCCATGGGTATGTTGTTTGGATCAGGTTGCACACTGCAATAGTGTGATGTTGAGTACAGTTCCCCATACCCATTTTTGTGTGTTTTGTTTCCTATTTTCTGAAGCAAGTCCATATAAGTCACGTGAGTTGAGTAGTCCCTTCCTGAGTTTGCTTTCCTTATGTATCACGTTCGAGTTGGTAGCCTATTGGCACGTTGTGGAATCATATGGGACTTTTGGTCATGTTAGGGATGGCTTGTTGCTTGAGCAGTTCGTATGGGGTGAGATAAGATTACTGGATCTAGGATCAGTGCGATCGGATTATATGGAGTAGATTAAAGATCAAATACCATTAGGTGGTTCAGAATGAGGTAATGGTTCTCGTCAGGAGTATAGCCTCAATGGTTTGTCGACTCGGCAGTTGGTTATGAACTTCTACACGTCTCTTCCGTTGTGGCAGTATTGTGAGAGTTGGAACAATACTTATGCATGTCATGAGGTGCATTGTGAGCATCAGATTCGGGGAATGTCGGTTATTATGATCAGAGAATGTTATTATGGTTTTGTGGGTGATGTGGTGCATGGTGAGAATTTGGCAAAGGTATGCAGTTATGTTCTGGTACATCGTGTAGTGATTGGTACGGTGTTCATATATTGGAAGCAGGCCTGACAGAGAATTTCGGATGTTGAAACTGGGCTCTAAGGCTCATTTGTTTGAATAAAAGAGAATATCTTCATATTTTCTCGAGCTAATGTACTCAACTGAGTTGTGGTAGAATGGATGGGTGCACGACGTGTTTAACTGTGATTTCAGAATTCTAGCACAGTTCTTAGCACGTTCGAGGACGAACGTATGTTTAAGTGGGAGAGAATGTAACAACGCGACCGATCATTTTGGGATCTAGCACATCGTTCGGCAGTTTGAGGCCGTGAGCAGCTTCACATCAGGTATTATGACTTGTGTGCATGGTCGGACTTGAATTCCGGGAAGTTCTGATTTGATCTGGAAAGAGAATTCTCATTTCGGAAGCTTTAAGTTGAAAGAATTGACTAAGATTGGATCTTCGAGTAACGATCTCGGAATCGGTATTTGAAGGTTCCAGCAGGTTTGTATGAAGATTTCGGACTTGGGCGTATACCTAGATCGTTTTTTGGGTGACCCGAGAGCGTTTTGGCGCCAGTTATGGAAGTTAGCATTTTTGTAAGAATTTCATAAATTTGGGTTGAAGTTCATTTCAATGCTATCGATGTCCGTTTAGGATTCCGAGTCTGGGAATAGCTCCGTATGGTGATTCTGGTATTGGGAGCGCAATCGAAAGTGAATTCGGACGCCTGTAGGTCATTTTGGAGTCATTTGGCTAAAGATAGAAATTTGAAGGTTTTTGAGAAGTTTGACCAAAAGTGTACTTTTTGATATCAGGGTCGGATTTTGATTCCGGAAGTTGGAGTAGGTCCGTAATGTTGAATATGACTTGTGTGCAAAATTTGAGGTCAATCGGACGTGATTTGATAGGTTTAAACATTGAAAGTAGAAGTTTGAAATCTTAAGGTTCATTAAGCTTGAATTGGAGTGTGATTCATGGTTTTAGCGTTGTTTGATGTAATTTGAGGCTTCGAGCTAGTCTGTGTTATGTTTTTGGACCTGTACGGGTGTTTGGTTTGGAGCGCCGGGGGTTCGTGTGAGATTCAGGATAGCTTCGGAGTGATTTGCTAAGAAATGGGATTGCTAGTACTTGTATGGCTGCTTTTGCGGTATTTTAGTCGCAAATGCAACCATCGCAATTGCGAGAGGGAGCTCGCATTTGCGAGCCAAGTCTGCTGTGGGAAAAGTTTGCATTTGCGAGCTAAGGGCTGCTTTTGCGAGGCTATCGCCTTCGCATTTGCAAAGAGTTTGGTCGCAAATGTGACCTAGGCAGGGATGGCTTGGCTTTGCATTTGCGATGCATTTATCGCAAATGCGACCATCGCATGCGACTGGAACCCAGGGCTTTTTATCAAGAGACTTAGCCCATTTCCCACTTGGTCTTAGGCAATTTTTGAGAGCATTTGAGAGGGAGTTCCATCATCATCAAAGAGGTAAGTGATTTCTTCCAGTTATGGGTTAAATGCAAGTGTTATATATGGATTTAAACATGTAAAAATTGTGGAAATTTAGGGATTTTGAAGAAAAACCTAGAAATTGAGATTTTTGGATTTTGACCACAATTTTAGGCATGGAATTGAGAATAAATTATATATATGAGTTTGTGAGGTCATGGGTAAACTTTATCTTCGAACAATTTCGGAATCCAGGCACGTGGGCCAGAGGGTAATTTTGTCAACTTTTCGATTGGGGTTAGGAATTGTTATAAATTGGATTATAATGAGTAATTAAACATATATTTATGGGTTTACATAATTATTGGCTAGTTTTGGAGCATTTTTGCATCGAATTGAGTCTTCGGAAGGGCGTGGAATGCCTGTTATGGAACTTCGGGGCGAGGTGAGTCTCCTTTCTAATCTTGTAATAGGGAATTGTCCTCATAGGTGAATTAATTGAATATGTAATTCTATTTGTGGTGGCTACGTACGCACGAGGTGACGAGAGTCCGTGCGTAGCTACTATTATACTTATGTCCGGGTAGTCTAGGACCCAAAAACATGCTTACTTGTAATAATTGTAACCTGATTGATAGTTTAAATTGCTTAAATCATATCGAAGTGCCAAATGATTTTCTAAAAGAGTTAAACTTCATTTTCTTGAATTGTAAAAGAGAAATTCATACCTCCTTGAATAATTGTTCCCTTGATGAAATCTTGATTGACTGTTTGAATGTATTTTTCTATGTGTACCTGCATCTCATGTATTATTTGCGAGCAGGGTGATTGTTTATTCATATTTGACCGCGTCGCATGTATGATTCGCGAGCGAGGTAATAGATGCATCTATGGTTTGCGCCATTCGACCCTCTGTCAGTGCACAGTTTTAATATTTTTGGATCGGGCCATACGACCTCAGCACGATTTGCGCGTGCGTGTAATGCTTGCTTGAGATTTACAAATTGATATTGCCTCCCCGGTCTGAGATAAATTGATAAATAATGGATTATGAATTTGGAGACTTCTAAATATAAAAAGGAATGTCTACTTATTTCTTGACTGACTTGAGTTACTGCCATATTTAATAAATCTATGATCATTCGCATTATTGATATATTATTATTGGACCCCTAGTAAGTGTCAAAGTCGACCCCTCGTCTCTACTTCTTCGAGATTAGACGGGATACTAACTGAGTACACGTTATTTTCATACTCATGCTACACTTGCTGTGCATTTTTGTTGCATAAGCACATGTATCTCTAGTGGGCGTAGAGGCATGGTTGACACAGAGACTTAGGTGAGCTGCACTTCTCGAGATGTCCCGCAACCAGTAGAGTCTCTTTCAGATTACTATATTTATTTTCTGTCCAATTTGTATTCCAGACGGTTATTGTACCATATTGTTTCCTATAAATTGCTAATGCACTTGTGACACTAGGTTTCTGGGATTATTCAGTAATTTAAAACTGTTAAAGGTATTATTATTTATTCAGTGGAATTTATTATGTATTATTTAAATGTATAAAAAAAGTGATTTCAAAAATATCTAAAACGAGAAGTTACTAGTCATTTGGTGTTGGCTTGCCTGATAATGGTGTTCGGTGCCATCACGATCCTTAGTGGATTTTGGTTCGTGACAAGACCGCTTCAATTTGTGTGTGGTGGTGAATTTCACTTGGTTGATTTTTGCTTCAACGCCTCCGCCGATGATCATTTTGATGGTGCGGGCGGGGAGGGTGGTTTTGGGGGGCCTTGATGCCATTCTTGTCAGCGGGCGAAATTGGCTCTTCCTTGGTCGCTCATCAGCTCTTTTAGATCTCCTTGGTGGAGCATGTTCACTACTTCTTGCTAGAGGGCTATGCAATCTTTGATTTTGTGACCTCGTTCCTGATGGAACTCGCAGAAGGCATTCAACTTTCTGGTGTTCGGGTCTGACTTCATCTTTTGCGGCTATTTCACCTTGGGACCGAGCTTCTCCAGGGCATAGACTATTTCTGAAGGAGATACACAAAAATTATGAGCGGGTAAAAGTGGAGGCGTACCTCTCTCATTTCAATGAGTTCCAGTTTATGGCAGTATGCCCCTTCAGCTTGGCAGGGAGATAGTGGTATGGTCGCTCTGTTGTATGGTTGGTTCCTTTCTCGACTGAGGAGTGGGCCTACGTGATCTCTTCGGCTGTCATTCTGTCATTCCTTTCTTGATTCCATTTCAATTGTCGTTAGTCGTTGGGTTGGACCATTGAGGTCCTCTTCATCTGCCCTCAACTCGGCGCAGCAAGCGTTATGAATTTTGTTCCCAAGTTGCGGGAGGGTATTACATGAGTCTGCCTAATAATTTTCTAGTCGCCCTTGACCCATTCCTGTTCAGCCCATTTTGAAAGGCCGCTACCGCCATCTCTTCTGATACATTGTGCAAGCTCATTCTTACCCTATTGAATTGGGCAAGGAAGTTGATGAGTCCTTTGTCGGGCGATTGTTTAATAGTGAATATGTCATTTACTCTGGCTTCTGCCTTTTTTGCCCCGGCATGGGCGGTGACAAACTTCTCGGCCATTTCTTTGAATGTCATTATAGAACGTGCTGGTAATTGTGAGTACCATGTCAAGGCTCCCCCTGTTAGGGTTTCGTTGAACTTTTTCAGCAGTACCTACGGTACCTTTTCTTTCAGAAGTCGTTGCCTTTCACCACCGTGACGTAATGATTGATATGGTCTTCAGGGTCCGTTGTGTCGTCATATATTTTTAGATATGGTGGCATTTTGAAAGTTTTGGGTATGGCATGTGGGGCTACCTCCTCGTTGTATGGCTGTTCCACGAACTGGCCAACGTCTCTTTTTGGCGGGAGTTTCGGGCCGCCTGATATCTTGTTGACCCTTTCTTGGTGCTCCCTCATTTGGTAGCGGAGTGCTTTATTCTCATTTTCTATTTCATCCATTTTCTTCAGAACAGCCACGAGAGCATCGTTACCTACATCGACAACGATGCAAGTGTTACCTGTTGGTGGAGGGAGTGTTGCTCGTTGACAACTATTGGGGTGTTCACTCCTGCGGTGTTCCTACTCGCCCCTTTAGAGGGTTTGTCGAGTATGCTGCTCAGGGTACTTGTCTGCCACGCCTCGGGTAACATTTTCACTCCGGGCAGGGCTTCTTCTGTCATGGACGTGGAGGCTCCCATCTCATGCTAAGCGGATACACTACTATGAGGAGAGGGTGAAGTACTTTGTCTTGGTGAGGCGCTTGGCGTCACATCTTCCACGTCCTCCCTGCTCACCTCATTGATGGTGTCTAGGAGGTTAGTAGCGACACCCATCACTGCTTTTACTCTTTCCACTCCTTTTCCTGCCATGGTTATCTTGTACAAACAAGGAAGGGAAAAGTTTTGTTTTTTCTTTTTTAGATCTAGAAGAAACTAAACTTTTTAACTAGGATCTCCCCACAGACGGCGCCAAATGGTTTGACCAAAAAGTGCTAAGCCCTTTTTCGTTAAACCAATTTTAATGAATAGATAAGGGGTGAATCCAAGTTAAAAGTAATAACTCCTAGATCCGAAATTCAGCAACTTAGATGGTGTGAACCGTGTTCTAGTCAATAAAATGCCGAGTTAATGCTCAATGATTTGATATAAATATGAGAATTAATGCATACAATAAATGTGGTAAATGGAATTTAATGTAATAAGAAGCAATAAGTCACCCAAATGCTGGATGAGGTGGACGATTCCTTCTTCAGAGATAACATGTGACGGCATGCAATGATAGTGAACAATGTGCCCTCGGATCTTGTGAACTAAAGAAGAATGTTGTATGATGGAATCAAGGAAAAAAGACAAGACAAATGTTTTGTATATTCTTGATAATCAAGTCATTTACAGGAGTTCTTTTACAGAAGTTTTTTTTTCACTTTTTGTCTCTCTCTTCCTATTTATAAGGGATATTCCTAGAAAATCCTAGGAAAAGTACAATGTGAGGGAATATTCAATAGAATATTCCTATTCATAGTCACAGGAACGTTCTGACAATTGTAGTCATTGCTCTGTATCCGACCACGGCACTAATCTTCTCCTTTGATTGACTCCTCGCCACTAGACCATATGTAATCTCGACCTTGGCCTCAGCTCGTCCATTTGCACTCGCCATTTTGACCATACAACTAGTTCGAATCTCCATATCCATTTAGACAGATATATAGTTAATGAGGAAGGTTAAAATGAAGTGCAAAAGTAAATAATCGAGATAGAACGAACCCCCGACCTCTGAAGTAACAGACGAATGAGGCATCCGACCAGCAGGCTGTCTACATTGGTTTTGGAGTCCGTTATCGTTGTAATATGTTAAACGTCGTTGTGATTCACTTGGTTGGGCCATGGTCAGTCAGGTTACAATACGTGAATAGTGATGTCATCTCAAGGAGTAATTTTGCGGATAGTAACTCAACTAATTAATTAAAATTGTGCAAAATTTACTTTTCTTTATTTTATAATAGAAAATTAACTTTATTTTTTATCATTTCACCTACAAATTAAAGTTACTTTTCTTTATTTTGTAATTAAAAAGTCACTGTATTTTTGGCATTTCAACTACAAACTCATGCATGTGGGATGATATGAGGAGTTGTGTCTGCCTAGTTGGCTGAGCACGGGTTAGGGACAGACTAAATTTGGCCTCCACAATAATATTCATGCTAAGTTGGTACCCTCACAAAGAAAATAGTGAGCGTAGAGGTAATACTTCATACACACTAGCTACTAATTAACTAATTTAAAATTTGTAATTTGCCACTGCATGTATGTATATATTCATCAGTACTGTTTGGAAAATAAATGATTGTGTTTACCCTTAATATTGGATAAAAATTAAACTTATAAAGTGGTTTTAAGGACACGTGATTTTACCTAATATTAATTGATAAATATAAATATTAATAGTAGAAATTAACGACGAGATAAAGCAAACTAGTGTTGAAACGTAATTCGGCCTTCAATCTTGAGTGCTCTCGAACTGATCAATACCCGAAGAAATAAGCAAATTGATGAACAAGAACATAAGCTAAACAGAAAGTATTGTATTGCTTTGATATGCGTGAATGTTACGTGTCTATAAAATGATTGAAACCCTCTTTATATAGTAGAGGAATCCTACCTATGGTACAATTCTAATTACGGAAGTAAATCCCATGATTAGCCTAAGCAACCGCCCTTCATTTGATTTGTTCCGAAATTATCACCATGATCTTCGACCAGTCACAGATATCTCGCCTTTCCGTTATCATGCAGTGATCGATCTTTCCCGATGTCTGTCCCATTTGACCTCAATCACTACTAGCCTCGATCTCAACAGGTATCTCGAACCCCGAACTTGGTACGCAGTCTTCGTCCCCTGGTGCCTAGTCTTCGATCCTTCGCTCCGATTTTAGCCATATACAGATAATCCCCTCATTTTTTGGAGTGTAATGACAAGAAACGAATAGAGGCTTCGATCTTTCCCTCGATCCACCATGATATAAGCACCGTGGAGTAAGCGACAGAGGTGATCGAAATGTCTCGTCGGTTTGTACATCTAGGCATTCAATGCATGTAAGCTGTTGTCGGCCATTATTGGTTCTGAACCATCATCTTCATCCTATAAAGGTGCTTTCCTTCTATTTGCCCAAACTTTACTCTTAATGTCCGCTCCAATCTTCAAATCCTTTTACATCTTTAAAGTTTTTCCTTTCTGCATAATCTCCAGGTTTAGTTATCAACCTTCTCTCAAAACACCAAGCCTTATTGTCTTCTTCTTTCTTTAAACTCAAACCCAAAATGGAGAAAACATCCAAAACTGTGCCACAAAATTAAAAAGCTTCTTCGTCTAAGCCGGCCGGCGAATAACCGGCGGCGGAGCCACTCCCCGAAGAATTCTTTCCTCCTCCGTATGTACTTGACTCTGATTTCAAAGTTGAAAAGACCTCCTCGGTTCCAGGACGATGTGAGCTAATGTCGAGGTACATATGCACAATCACCAATGGCCTTTTAAAGAAAGTTAAAAAGGACTGCAATTGGGTAGACAAGCACGTGGTGTTGCCCTCGCCCGAAGAGTCAATGATTACGCATGTGGAGGGGTATTTGAGTGTTTACACCTTCCCTTTCACATTCAGTCCTCTAGATCCAATCATTGTGGACTTCTGCGAGAGGTACGAGGTCACCCTCAGCCAGATTCATCCTTTTTTTTGGAGGATAGTGATATTGCTTCGATTTTTTGTGAGCAAAGTCGAGGGGCTTCCTTTCACCCTCGACCATCTCATTCATTTGTATGGACTCCGACTTTATCGAGGTGGGCTAATAAAGCTTCAACGTCGGTCTTCAAAGGCGGTCTTCTTGAGAACGGACGAGGATAGGGACAGGGGTTGGATGAGCTGATTTGTTCGAGTGAAGACCTCGGACCTGATCCCACCCGAGAGTATTCTATTTCCAGAGAAATGGAATATGAAACGTGAGTATAATTCCTCCTTTTTACTTCTTCTTAGTATCTCTTTTTTATCCTTTCTTACAAGTGTTTTACTTGGTACAGTCGTTGCTTGGATGCCGGGGGTGATTCCCCATTATTGAGTCAAATAATTGGTGTCGATGTCTACACATGCTAAGCATGTATGGCGCAAATTAGCGAAGGGTCGGTGGGAGGCCCTAAGCCATGGCAAGTTCTCGTATATATCGATAAACTTGATAGTTGTCTGAATTTCTCCACATACTTGTCTTTCTTTTGCAGGTCTCGGGAAGGATGTGCCTATGAGGCCTCCGTTTGGTGAGGAGGATACTTTTCCCCTGCTCCCGAAACCGTTGAAGGATAAGAAGAGGAAAAGGATCTCAACTTCAGAGGATCCAAAGCCCAAGAAAAATCTGGCTCGTAAGCCAAATATAGATATTGTCGTCCTGCCTGCGGAGGTAGTTCAGCGGCTAAGAGAGAAAGAAGAAGAAAATAAAGACGACGGCTCCGAGCTGGTGGCTCGAGTGAAGAGGAACACCGAGGCCCCAAAGGCCTCTGAGTCGGTGAGGGTTGGAGAGATTTAGCCTCAAACCGAGGGGGTCTTGGAAGAGGACCCGGGCAAAGTCCCCCAGTTGTTGGAGTGTTACACCCCATGTCTGCGTACGTGAAAGTACGCCATTAGTAAATTGATGTAAGCTCAAAAGGATGAAATCCTTCTACAAGGCTAAGGAAGGTTTACCAAAGTATTGGGTAAGTTTGGATGAATGAGACTTTTTAATCATGATTTAAATGAGTTTAGAGTCATGATATGGATATATATATATATATATATATATATATATATATATATATATATATATATATATATATATATATGGTGTTTTGATATGAAATATAAATTTTGGATAAAAATCGGATTTAAGTCGTGGAAAAACCGACTAATGATTTGCCTTGTAATAAAGCCTTTTGAGCAATACATTTTATATGTTATATGAGGTATTTTTGGGACATATTATATACCAAAATTAAGTTCTTGGAACCTAGTTTCCAATGGTCCAAACAATTTATTCATACGTCGTCGGGGCAGAGAAATATGGATTTTTAAAGTAGGGTCGCCAAGTCACGTTGCCGCACTTCGGAGAAACTGGCAGGTTTATAGGTCAAGTTGCGACGTAGTTTTCTCCCAATATATTGAGAGTTACAAGGATATATTTATATGGAATTAAATCTCCATGTGTCTAGTTCCTAATGCTAAAAACTATTTGTCAATACGATATCGGAGTAGAGAGATACACGTTCAAAGTTGCACTGCTCAAGTTGTCAAGCAGGCAGCTTACCCACCTGCTTGGAGAATTGAGGCGGTGGGCTTATAAGTTGTCTTTATCCATTAAATTTTGTCAATATCCAGAGGTTACTTACACCAAAACACTCTCAAAACTCTCCAAGAACTGGTCCAAGATCCCAATAACCAAACTCAAGGAAACAACAACTCAAATCATCATCAAAGATGTTAAAGACTACAGGAGAATGCCTCTATGGTGTTGTGGTGTGATTGAGGGCTATTGTGAGCTAAGTTGAGATGGGGTTTCAAGTTGTAGCTGTTTTCCAATGTATGTATAACATCTTCTTGATTGTGCCTAAGGTTAATCTTGTGTTGGTTGTGTTATTTGAATGAAAAACCATAAGATAGCACTTGAAAGAACATGGGATATGATTATCTTTTTGGTTGGACTGTTTTGTGGCTAAATATATGATTTGTGGTTGCTGGAAATTATGAGAAATAATTTGATAATGTTTTGGCTGCTGTTGTTAAGCTTTTTTAGGTGTTAATTAAGTTGATTGAGGAAGAAAACATGAAAAACAGGTGATTGACGATAAAAGTTAAGGTGCTAGATGTATTGGGTTGTTTTGGAAGGCATTCTGTGGATGTTTTAAACTAGAAATAATATGGTACATATAAGTGTGATGTTCTAAAGGTTGTAAACTAATTTATGAAATAAGAGTTGGATTTATGTTATATCTTGTTGTGAGTAAAAATGAGCTTGCCACTCAATATGATTGTTAAGATAACCGGAGAAACTCATATTGGATTATATTGTTGTTGTTGCTATTGTTGGCTATAGTTGTTATTGTTGGATTGTTGATGACCCTTAGTTGTATTTGGGTTGTATTAAAAATAGGGGAGTTGTTTCCCGATCTTCCTTAACTCATACGACTACTCAAATACGATGGTACGACATTATATGTTAACGTCAATATTATTTCACTTGTTGTAGATGCAAGAAGTTGTGTTGAGCTTGGTTGAGTAATAAGGAAGAGATCATATAGGTATGTTAAGGCTATCCCTTCTTTATTTTGGTATGATCCTAGTAATGATACGTATACGTAATTCTATTTCATAAGTGGTTCTACTCTTAGCAGTTAAGGATGTCTATGTTATTCATTCCTGTAAAGTGATATTCAAGCATGTCTAAGTATATTCCTAAGCCCCTATTGAGGTATATGATAAATATATTAATGTTTATAATATAGTGATACATGTACATGATGGTCGGTCGGGTAGTTACCACCGGTCGGGCAGTTATGTATTATTATTTACCACCGGTTGGGAAGTCATGCATATTCATTTAACACCATGCTATGGCCAGTTGGGTAGTCATGCATATTCATTTACCACTGTGTTACGGCCGATTGGGCAATCACGCATATTCATTTACCATTGTGCTACAGCCGGTTGGGTAATCATGTATATTTATTTTCCACCGAGCTACGACCGGTCAGGCAGTTATGCATTTACCATCGGGCTATATTCGGTCGAGCAGTTACCACCGGTTGGGCAGTTATGCATCATTATTTACCATCGGTTGGGCAGTATGCATTTACCCCGAGGTACGGCCGGTCGGGCAGTTACCACTGATCAGTTGGCGGCTCATGCATCATACAATATGGATAATAAACTCAAAGATAAGAATCATATATATAAGTATAATAAGTATGTATATACGGTGGCACTTCAGAGGTTCAGGTTGATTCTTATATGTCTTTCATTAATGTTGACTTATTGTTATGTTTTAGTTTTGCCTTACATACTCAGTACATTATTCGTACAGACGTCCTTTTTGTTGGGGACGCTGCATTCATGCCTGCAGGTATAGATAATCAGTTTGATGAGCCTCATAGTAGACGAGAATGGCATTCAGTGAAGGATCGGTAAGACTCCGCCTCATTCGGAGTGTAGTTGAGTCTATGAGTCATTGTGTCAGAGTTTCGCTAAAGACTTATGTGTAGGCCGGTACCGTGTCCCATTTGATGTCACATAATCTTAGAGGCTTTATAGATAGAGGTTCATTTTTACAGTATGTCGGAGGCCTTGACGGCCCATACGTATTCATGTTTTAAGTAAATGGGTTGTTGATACAATGTTTGCCCACTTACAGTTGTACATTACAATATGTGGCCATGTTGGCCCATGATAGTTACCAAAAAAAAGTTACAGAATGGTTCGCTCGGGCCATTACGGCACCAGGCGCCAGCCACGCCTCCCCAGGTTTGGGGTGTGCCATGGAGACCAAAGACGTCTCCTACTGAAATGAGCAGTCGGCGGGCATGTCCGAAGGGGCTGGCTCCGAGGCCCTTCAAAATGAAGAGAACGCCCCAAGTGACTCACTTGGGGCAATAGAAATAGGAGACTCCCCACTGCTTCCTTTATTCTCAGAAGGGGAAGTTCGGGAGGCCCAGGCCGTGAAGGCCCCTCAGGTAGAAGGCGCCCTCATAGGGGAGGACCTTTTCCAAGATTATTTTTCCAGGGTTGACGATGTAGCCAATTTTTGGCCCCTAGTGTTGATCCCGGGTGCAAACACACTATCATTATTACAATCCCGGAGGATGCACGAGTTTTTCCCGCCCCCGTAGGGGTGTCCAGTTACCTTCAAGGTCTAGTCACCGAGGAAGATCAAGCTCTGATGGATGAGGTGGGAGCATTGTGTCTCTTCAATGAGTCCCAGCAAGCTTTGAATCAGGTAAGCTCTAACTTTCTTTGTTAATGTCGGTCTTCATACTTGTGTTTTTCTCTCCTTGCCTAATCATTTCCCTTCTATTTGTGTAGGCCTCGGTACTTCACCATGAGTCTTTCATTAAGTCTTAAAGAGAGTTGAGCCTATATGAGGCTAAAATTTGTGGGCTTACCGAGGAGAAAATGCTCCCAGGCTTCTCGGTGAGCAAAGAAAAAAGGAAATCAAAGGCCTCTGAGCTGAGCTGGTCGTGACCCAGAAAGAACAAATTGAACTGCTTGAGTAGGTAAACAAAGTCTTAGACGCTTACGGTCTCGGTTTGGGAGTGATGCCTAATGATTCGATCTAACAGATCATGCGACTGCATGAAACGATTGTGCAACTCCGAGGAAAGGTAGATGAAGTGAAGTTGGAGACTTAAGTGTGGAAGCAAAAGATGGACCGCATTGCCTTAGAGAAAGAGGTTGCTTGAGCTCAGTTGTCCTCAAATGAAAGCAAACTCCAAGGCATGAGGGAGAAGAACTTAGAACAAGCTAATAAAATTGAGGAGCTACAGGATCGGTTGGACACGGAGCTTACAGCAGAAAAATTTGAGCCCAAGACGGCTAAGGTCGATGCTGAGGCGATCGTGGCTGTCTACCGGTTTGACATTGAGGCCGCTCAAGCTCAAGCAAAAAAAGTTGTTGATGCTTCTCAGACTCGGGCATACTGGGTTACCAAGCATGTCAAGTGCCAGTCTCGGAGAGAGACTCTTGAGGAGATTCACGCTCGCGGCTTTGACATTGCCATCGAGATCAAGAACGCAAAAGAACTTGAGGTTGAAGCCAAAGCGTAGCTCTCTTCTGATGATGATGAGTTCGGGAGCGTGAGTGGAACCGAGAGCGTAGGGGATCCCGATGGAAAATATGTAGCTCCCTAGGAAAATTAGGCACTTAGGATTTTTCTTTTTTGAATTTTTGTATAGGATCCTAATCGGTCCTTGTAAATATTTTCATATATATAAAAGATCTCTTTTTTCTATGACTTATCTTTATTTCAATTTCTGCCTCATGAAAATTGTGTTTCTTCCACGTCTTGCAAACTTTCATAAGCACGAGGTTCGGGCAATTCGATCGAAGCTGGACTAATATAGTCAATATAATCGAGCGAGTACCTGCTCGAACTCGAAGTAGGATGACCCTTAGGTTTTAGTTGAGTGGGAATGACTTCTCGAACTCAAAAAATGGAATGACCCTTAGGTTCTTGAATTAGGCCAATATGGCCTCAAAAGAATGGCTCTTTTCCCTTTTCGGATTAAAAAAGTTAATCATATTAAAATTTGTTATGCCTTAGCATGAAATAAGATTGTTCGAGAGTTCGAACAATCTAGTACCCTTAGGGTTTTCGAGGGTTGATGTTATTGAAAACCTTTATAATTTTGCCGAGGGTAGCCCTTTTAACCGGTTTAGTGAAGATATTAGAAGGCCTGTTACATTACGGAATTCGGACATCTCCGAGCCGTGTTAGTTTGGTCGTAGCCCTTAACTTGGGATTTGCCCCTTGGTCTTGTTTCCCGATTACACTTCGAACTTTTTCGAAATGTCAATCCCCGAGTGGAGTGGTCGTGGCCTATAAAAAATGAGGGTTGCCTTTTTAAAGTCTTATGATCTCGAGATTTTGGTAGTTCGATTACATCAATTTTTCAGACAGCGGTCCCCGAGTAGGGGGTAAGCTATTTGAACTTCAGTTGTGATCGGCCCTTAATCCGGTTTCCACAACATACCAAAAGTGAGAAATTGTAAAGTTAAATTTTCTCTAAGGCATGAAATATTGGGCAAGGAAAAATACTTTTCTCAATAGATTATACATGCGTACACGTTTGCCTTTAGGGCTCGAGTAATATACATGGGCATGGTTCGTTTGACCATTTGGCCCTTACAAAGTTTTACCTATCGAGACCCTATCGACACGAAGTATCTTCCTTGCAACAAAGCCAACATCCGAGGGTGATACCCCCTATATTCAAGGTTAATTGTAATGAAGCCTCGAATACTATTGAATTTCTCTAAGTTAGCACAAACAATGGTTGCCTCATTAAAAACCTCATCGAAAAAACCCATTTTGGACAAAAATCGGTCAAAGGAAAAAAGAGTACAACATGTGCTTTCAGACCTAAGGACTTTGTAATGAAGAATCCTTCGACGTCTTCAATTGAACATGTGCAATTGGTTAGTATAAAATATAAACGAAAATGGAGAAGATCATACCTTAACATTAATATCGTTTGAGGAGTGATATGTTCCAATTATTTGGTATTTGCTCGTCGTCCATCGTGCCAAGTTTGTAGGATCCCTTTCCGATGATTTCGAGGACCTGATATGGTCCTTCCTAGTTCGGGCCAAGTTTTCCTTCGTTTGGGTCCCGATTATTGAGGGTGACCTTTCTCAGAACTAAGTCACCAATTTTAAAGTGTCAAAGATTGGCTCTCCGATTATAGTACCTTTTGATGCGTTGTTTCTGTGCGGCCATTCTAATGAGGGCGCATTCCCGTCTTTCATCTCGCAGTTCTAGGCTCATATTCATAGCCTCGTGATTTGACTCCTCCGTTGCATACCGAAACCTAAAGCTAGATTCTCCAACTTCGAATGGGATCAGAGCTTTAGCACCATAGACTAAAGGTAACGGCGTTTCCCTCGTACTGGATTTCGACGTTGTTCGATACACCCAAAGGACCTCGGGCAATACTTCTATCCATTTTCCTTTGGCAACGTTCAATCTTTTCTTTAGATTTTGGATGATGGTCTTGTTTGTCAATTTGGCCTGTCCGTTCCCACTAGGATGTTACATTGTTGACAGGATCCTTTTTATTTTGTGATCTTCGAAAAACTTTGTCACTTTGATGCCAAAGAATTACTTTCCATTATCGCATACGATCTTGGCAGGCATTCTGAATCGGCATACAATGTGGTCCCAGATGAAGGCTATAACTTATTTTTCTCTGACTTTCTCAAAGGCATGTGCTTGAACCCACTTAGAAAAATAGTCAGTCATAAACAAAATGAATTTAGCTTTACGTGGGGCCGATGGTAGAGCTTTACGTGGGTCCTATGGTAGAGGTCTGACGATATCCATCCCCCATTTCATGAATGGTCATGAGATAGGACCGAGTGGAGTTGCTCTTCAGGCTGGTGGGTCATCAATACATATCTTTGACATCTGTCGCACTTTCAAATAAATTATTTAGTGTCCTTTTCTATATTGTCCCAATAATATCCTGCTCTGATGACTTTGTGAACCGATGATTCGGCACCGGAATGATTTCCGAGTGTGACCTCGTGAATTTCTCGTAGAACATAGTTGGTGTCTCCTGGTCCCAAACATGTCACTAACGGTCCATCGAACGTTCTCCTATAAAATGTTCCATCCTTGGCCAAAGTGAATCATGCGGTTTCGTGCATAGAGTCCTTGATTTTTTGGGATCCGATGGAAGCTTCCTGTTCTTTAGGTATTGGATGTACTTATTCCTCCAATCCCAAGTTAGACTTGTGGAGTTTATTTCCGCGTGTCCTTCTTCGATTACTAACCTCGAACGTTGTGCGACAGTCCCCGGGCTAAGTTTATCCTCTTCGATCGATGACCCCAGATTTGCAAGGGCATCGGCCTCATTATTTTGTTCTCGAGGTACGTGTTGTAGGGTACATTCTTTAAATCGATGTAGAGACACTTGTAGTTTGTCCAAGTACCTCCACATTCGATATTCTCGAACCTCAAAAGTTCTGTTAAGTCTATTTACCACAAGTTGGGAGTCGCACTTGGCCTCGATGACCTCCCGCTCCCAAGCTATTAGCTAGCTTGAAACCTATAATCACGGCCTCATATTCAGCCTCATTGTTAGTTAATTTCAAGGTTTTGATAAACTGTCTAATTGTATTACCTGTGGGTAGCTACAAAACAATGCCTAGCCCGGACCCCTTCATGTTTGAAGCACCGTCTGTGAAGAGGGTCCACACCCCTGATGATGCACCCGATTTGAATAATAGTTCCTTTTTGACCTCGGGTACGAGGGCTGACGTGAAGTTGTCCGCGAAGTCTGCCAAGATTTGAGACTTGATGGCCATTCAGGGTTGATACTTTATATCGTACCCGTTGATCTCGATGGTCTATTTGGTCAATCGACCTGAGAGTTCGGGCTTGTCCAAAATGTTTCAAAGGGGGTAGGTGGTTACAACATAAATTGGGTGACATTGAAAATATGGTTTTAATTTCCTAGAGGCACTTATTAAAGCAAGCACTAATTTTTCTAAGTGTGGGTACCGGGTCTCGGTTTCATCTAGGGTCTGACTTATATAATAAATAGGAAATTGCATACATTGCTCTTCTCAAACTAAGATCCCACTTACCGCTATCTCCGAAACCGCTAAGTATAAGTAAAGTTCCTCGTCCGCTTTTGGGGTGTGAAGCAATGGCGGGCTCGACAGGTATCGTTTGAGTTCCTCCAAGGCCTGTTGACATTCCGGGGTCCATGTAAAATTGCTCTTTTTCTCAAGCATTGAGAAGAATCGGTGGCTCCTATCTGAGAACCTTTAAATAAATCGACCCAGGGCGGCTATGCGTCTTGTTAAACTTTGTACATCATCTTGTAAACCTTTGTACAACCTTGGCATTATCACCAATTGTGATGTCTTCGATTGCCTTGATTTTATCGGGGTTGATTTCGATCCCCTGATTTGATACCATAAAGCCGAGGAACTTGACCGAACCCACACCGAATGCATATTTCTCCGGGTTAAGCTTCATGTTGTAATTTCTCAGTATGTCGAATGTCTCCTGCAAATGTTTTAAATGGTCCTCTGCTCGCAAGGACTTGACTAACATATCATAAATATAAACCTCCATTGATTTACCTATTTGTTCTTCGAACATTCGTTTCACTAGGTGTTTATAAGTAGCACCAGCATTTTTCAGTCCAAACGGCATTACGTTATAGAAATAGATGTCGTATTTAGTAATAAATGAAGTCTTTTCCTAATCCTTGGGGTTCATTTATATTTGGTTGTGTTTACCATGAAAATGGTAATAACAATTAAATTTGATTATGGGACTCTAAAAATGCATGATCTATTTTTATGCTAGTTGTTATGCGGTTGACGCTATATGTAAGACTTGGAAACGAGATAAGAGTTAGGAATAAGGTGATAATCAAACCGATAGGTTAACAATTGGGGCCTCAAGCTCGTCGATTCAGGGGCCTCGAGGTCGATTCCGATGCTTGGCTGGGAGCTATCGAAGGCAGTTGGAGAGCGACTAACAATCATAATGAAATCAATGAAGGCTCTTTATGGCCAATGATAAGCAATAAATGATGAACAATAATGAAGATAATAAATGGAAGCAATAATATCAAGAGAATATGTTAGAGAATAGATAGAATATTCTTATGTATTTAGTATGGAGCAACAGATCCCTACAATTTGGCAAGGACCCGCTTTATATGGGAAGGGGGAATTCCAACATAGTGCAAACGCATTTATTACAAAGATATGTAGATGGGACAGCTAGTTGACGTCATAACGCAGGCTTCGACTAGCCTGACAGACTTTACTGGCTCTATCTGCACCCCTTGGGAACTCCCCTCTTTTCCAATATAGTCGTTGGTCTGCATTGCCCCGAGGTCGAGCGTCGACAGCCCTCAAAGTTGAACCTCGACCCCAATTTCGGGCCTTGTTAAGTATGTCTATTGGGCATCATAACGACGGGAAATTGGACCCTCCGATTTAACCGTGCACAGATAGTCTCCGCATTTCTTAAAGTGAAGTGATAAGAAACGACCTTGAATTCTTACCCCTCTGATACTTTTGCAATGGCAGCAGTAACAAGGTGTCAAAAGACGAAGCACGCGCAACCCTTGAAGGCCTTCGCATTGATATGGCAGTCAGTCATCCCCTGGCCTCCTTCAACTCACATGCGGGGCTTCTATAAATACTCCCCTTCTCGTTCTTTACAACTTACTACATTACTAAACCCCAAAAAAAGTTCCATCTGGCTTTACTTTTGTTCTTTCTTAGGAACGCAACTTCCCTTTCTCTCCCAAAATTTTTTTAGGAATGGCAAAAACTTCCTCCTCTGTTTCTCAAGAGAATATGACCTCATCCCCTTCGCTTTTATCTCAAGGCGAAGCGGCAATACCTCATCATGCTAAGGAATGCGTTCCAGGATTTTTCGCGATGGCTTCCAATTTTAAGGTTGAGAGGCCTTCTTTGAAGCCGGGGTATCGTGAGCCTGTATCTTAGTATATTAGCTCGATAATAGACGTCGGAAGAGTGAGATCCGATTGTCACTGGGAGTACACGGTGCTTGTGGAGATCCCTACTTGGGAGGAGGATATAACAATATACAAAGCCAATTTTCTCAGTGTGTATACTTACTCGTTTATCCTAGGGCTGGTGGGGCCATCCTCGCTCTGGATTGACCCCGTGATTCTTCACTTCTGCCAATAGTATCAAGTGAACCTAGGTCAAATTCATCCTTCGGTCTAGCGTGTTGTTGATATGATCAGGTATTATGTGAACATGATTGAGGAGATTCCCTTCACCCTCCCTCATCTGATCAGGATGTACAGCCCTCGTCTCTTCCGCGAGGATTTGGTCAAGCTCCGCTGGCGAGCCCTAAGGGACCTCTTTACTTGTATCGAGGAGCTTGGGAATGGGGGATGGACAAACCGTTTTGTCCGAGTAAGGACTTCTGAATTGATCCCGGCGGAAAGGATGTCGTTCCCCGAGAGGTGGAATATATAATGTAAGTAGACACGTTATCTAGCATTCCCTCGCTTATTTTTACTACGTTCTTCTGGGCATTTAATTTCTCTTGCTAATGCAGCTGCAGCAATTTATCCCGACGTGGTGATGGACCTATCGAGTTGGGTCGGCCGTCTGGACTCGATTTGCCCGTATGTTGAGCGAGTATGGCGTGATTTGTCCCAAGATCAATGGGAAGCTAAGGATAATGGTGAGCCTTTACCCCTGCTGTAGTCACACTTTTCGACCTAAATCGCTACTAGCAGCGCTCTCGTTCCCTGTGCTTACCTCTTACATTTATGTAGGTCTGGAGGAAGTCCCCTTGATGAAGGGAGCATTGCCTGGGGGGTGGATGCTTTGGTACCCGATGAAGGGAAGAAAAGACAGAGGGGTCTGTGCCTTCGGAATCCAAAAATATTAAGGCGGAAGAAAATGAAGCCGACCTAGCTGCCCTAACTCCAAAAACAGCGGGAAATCCTCGAGTTGAAGGTGAGGGGGGAAATAGCTTCTCGACAGCGCTCGAGGAAGGGATAAACCCGGTTGATCCTTGGGCCGTAGAGATGGTGGCTTCCGAGCTGGAGTATGACATCGTCGCGGTCCAACTTCGGAGTGGAGAGACAACTGAAGGAGTATCGGGTGCTGCCCCCGAGCTGCCCGATGGCCAGAGTTCCCCTCGAGCTGGATACCTTCGGTAGGTGGTTTGGAAGAGTCTAGTTCTGGGGCCCTGAATGGACAAAGGATGGTCCTGATTGACCCTACTAGTGTCGTGGTCATGATCGATTCCCCTCAGGGAACGAACCTACCTCCTAAGGTGGTGCAAGATGTCCCACATGAAGAATCTTCCGATGCGGGGATGCCTATCAAAGGCGGAGATGCGCTCGAAAGGCTTCCAACTAGGGGTGTTCATAAAAACCCGAAAATCCGAACCAAATCGAAAACCAAACCGACCAAAAAACCGATACTTTTTAGGTTTGGTTTTGGTTTTAAATTTTAAAAACCGATCAAATTCGGTTTGGTTTTGGTTTTAATAAAAAAATAACTTAAAAAACCCGAACCAAACCGACTATAAAAGTATATATTTAAATTTATTATTACACATTGTATATGTATTTTTATATAAAGTTTCTAAATTTTTATCGTACATATTAGTCGTTTGTATTTTTAGTCTAGTTCTTTGCTATTATAATAATCTAATTATTTGTCTTTACATTCTAGTTTGATTGGTAATTTTCTATTGCTAAGTACAAGAATTTATTTCATGATAAAAATAATAAATTTTGAATTGAGTACTTAAATTATTCATCACTATTTACTTCAATTATCATCAATATATCTTGGTAAATGATAGATTTCTCAAAGAGCAATTGATTTGATAGTGTTACGTTGAACATATAGTCGCCGGAATATGTATTTGGTAGTGTATATCGCATATTTAAGAAAAACAACTGATAAAACCGAAAAATCGACAAAAGCTGAATCGATAAAAACCCGACTTAATTGGTTTGGTTTGGTTCTAATATTTGAAAAACCGACTTATTTGGTTTAATTTCTTTTTAGGGAAAATCCAAGCCAAACCGAACCATGAACACCCCTACTTCCAACCGTTCCCGAGGTAATCCCTGAGATCGATGCTTCACTCATCTTTGGTGAGATGAGCAGGCTTTGAGAGTATGTAATTTTTTCAAATCATGTTTGTCGCTCTGGCCTTTGTCTTCTTAACTTGTCTTTTTTCATGGCTTCAGGCCAAGGTGCTTTACAGTCAGACCTCTACCTGGTATCAGGCTGAGGTGACCCGTCATGAGCGCGAGAAAGCTCACCTTACTGAACAGGTTACCTAATCCTCATTTTCCATTACCTGAATGTTTGCCAGATCCCAGTGTTTTAACATCTTGGAGCTGATTTGTGCAGTTCGAAAAGGACGGTCAACTCGGAATGACACCAAATTTTGCAGACAAGTCCAAAATCACATAACGGAGCCGTTCCAACTCTCGGAATTGCATTCCGACCCCGATATCGCAAAAGTCAATTGTAGGTCAAACTTCTTCATTTTCCAACTTCAACTTTCGCCGAAATGCCTCAACTTACTCTACGGACCTCCAAATCTGAATCCGGACACGCGCCTAAGTCCAAAATCACCATATGAAGCTGTTGAGATCATCCACGACCCATTCCGGGGTCGTTTACCCAAAAGTCCAATCCCAGTCAACTTTTCACCGTTCTAACTTCCAAAACAAGGTTTCTTCTCTAAATTTGACTCTAAACCATCCGAAAGCCGAATTCCACCATGCACGCAAGTCGATACTCATAGTCCGAAGGTGTTCCAGACCTTATGCTGCTGAACGGAGCTTAATTTCTCAAAATGACCGGTCGGGTCATTACATCCTCCCCCTCTTAAAACCAATGTTCGTCCTCAAACGTGCTAAGATTCGCGTCAAGTCCTCAAGTCACTGAGTGCATACTTCCAACATACACCCGCGGGTGTTCCCATATCACCCCAATCTCCATAAGCATGATGACACCATCTCAACTGAAATTTAACCTTTCTAGCAATACCAATAAGCTTTCAAGCCAGAATTCTCACCTTCCATCCCTTTCTAAAAGACCCGATCCTACATCCATATCCAGTATCAGTCTCAACCTGTTATTTCAATACAAGCCAACACACACAGGTTACAGCCACACAACATGACACATCACACATAGGCCCACAATAACATTTCTGACAGCAATACTTGCCTGAGATCAAATCCGTACCGGCCAAAAGCCTCATCTTCACAGGAACTCTTTTCAAACCTCCACAACACTGGCGATGATACAATAACCATGAAAACCACATAACAAAACACCCGAATAACCAAATCTCACCCAACACCAATGGGTACACACCCCACAAACTAAAACTCAAGAAGCATAGAACGAAAATGAATGAATATGGGAAGGGAAAACACATAAGGGATCTAACAAGCAAATAAACGAGCACAAATTACTCTACAACGCAAATCTACCAGGACATTTAACAAGAAGGAATGAAAGCATATAAAGGACCCACAAGGATCTTATATTGATATAACTCTCACCGCAGTACACAGCCCAGTCTCAACATATCAAACCACCTGAAATCACGAGGGTCCCGCCCTCAATACTGAATCACAAGTAGGGCACACATCAAACCATCTAGAGACTCTCACTAGATCAATACCGTCTACAATTTACAACACAGGCCAGATCCCACACCGGTGGAGCATAGAAATCACAGCTCGTAACTAAATGCTCAGAAGTCACATCAAGCCTACCAAAACAGACAACAGGAAAATACTACTAGCCTCGTAACTCTCGACAATGGCTAGAATCAGACGATAGACACGGCTATCACTCATAAAACCTCCCAACAGGATAATCACATAGACGAAGTGCAAATCATGAAGCGCTCCCATAAATGGAGCAACAAACAAGGAAATTCGCCCCAATAAGCAGAACTGTGATGAACTACAGATAGTGCCCACTATAACAACTGAACTCATACCTGAATGACATTAGCTGGCGCACCGGCCTCAAACCTACTATATGAACATATTAATGAGTCGGTCCTCCCTCTCTTAGGCGCCCTCTACCCGCCTAAATACCTCGTTGTGACACATCGGTCCGAAGTCTGGGACAATCTCTCACCATGAGGCTAGTATATCCACACTCATAGCACCCTCTCTGCTGACGAGGCGGGGGAAACTGTGTGATACGGGTACTCTGAGACCCATGAGCACCTAATTCACCATGCTGAGTCTGAAGCGCGAACTGAACTGGCTGACTCGAAAAACCTCTACCATGACGCACCCTGCCTCCAAAATAAGGACCTGTATATCTCCTCGGTCTACGAGAACCTCTCGCCTCCTTAAACTCTCTCTCCTGATTTCTTCTGCTCTCTCTCTCATGACCCTGCCTTCCCTCTCTCTCTCTCTAGCATGCATACCCTCTATCCTCCTAGCAATATTCACCACCTGCTGATATGGAATATCCATCTCCAACTCACGGGCCATGCTGGACCTGATGCTAGGAATAAGCCCCTCAATGAACCGGCGAACCTTCTCGCGAACAGTAGAAACCAAGGCTGAGGCATGCCTAGCCAAACTGGTGTAACAGACAGCATACTCCGACACAGTCATAGCACCTTGGCGCAAATGCTCAAACTCCACGCGCCATGCAACCCTGAGGCTCTGAGGAACAAACTCTCTCAGGAACATATCTGAAAACTGAGTCCAAGTCAGTGAAGCTGCCTCGTCTGGACTGTCTAACTCGTAGGTGCGCCACCAATCATAGGCGGTTCCTCGAAGTTAAAAAGTAGTGAAAGAAACCCCGCTCGATCTAGAGATACCCATAGTAAGGAGAATACGGTAGCACTCATCAAGAAACCCCAAGGCATCATTTGATGCTAACCCACTGAATACCGGAGGATCATACTTCCTGAACCTCTCAAGTCTCATCTGCTCCTGCTCGGAAGCCACTGCCATGCCCTTGGACTGAACTGGTGCCGTAGGCGGCGCGGGAATAATCTCAGGAACCTGCTCAACATGCGCTCGCTGCTCAGGAGTGCGGGCGGCGGGAGTCTGTGCTCCTCCCCCGGCCTGGGGTGTGGCTGCAGCAAGGGGAAGCAATCTGGCCTGAGCCAAAGTGGTGTACATACTCATCAACTGTGCTAGAGTCTCCTGAATGGCTGGGGTAGTAGTATCAGTAGGTGTGTCAGGTGCCTGGGCTCCGGCTGGATCTGCTGGGGGTACCTCAGCGGCAGTTCGTGCAGGTGCTCTCGCTGCACCACGTGCGCGTCCTCGAACTCTACCCTGGCCCCGACCTCCGATGGCTGTAGCAGGGGGCGCGAGTGCCTGATCACCTCGGGTAGTACGTGTCCTCAGCATCTGTGAGAGAGTAGAAGACAGAGGTTTAGGATTGTGAATGTCAAAATCTCGCACGACGGGGAAATCAAATGAAGTGGAGTTTTCCTAATGGTTACATAGCCTCTCGTAGATAAGTACAGACGTCTCCGTACCGATCCACGAGACTCTAATAAACCGGCTTGTGATCTGTGACTCCTATGAACCTAGAGCTCTGATACCAACTTGTCACGACCCCAGTTCACCCTCCATGAACATGTCGTGATGGCATATAGTCCCTATGACTAGGTAAGCCTAACAATGCGGAAGATAAACCAAAATTTGTGGAAGAAAATAAATAAAACTGAACTGGTAAAAATAAACAGGGTTTAAGGTGCCGTTCGGCACATACCATAACAATTCTCAAAGCTAACAAACTCCCCAAAACCCAAAAAGTCACAAATCACAAGCTAAGGGATACATAAGAGGCTCTGACTCAAGAATGTCTATACAAAAGAGAAATACTGGAAGAACTATACTTATTACAAAAAAGCTGGAAAGGGACTCCTCGGTCTGCGGACGTAGCAGATATACCTTGAAGTCTCTACCGGTACGCCTCCTTCCAAGACTGACAGAACTGAACGGGAGTACATGTATCTGCATAACAAAAATGTGCAGAAGAGTAGTATGAGCACACCACAGCGGTGCCTAGTAAGTATCAAGACTAACCTCGATGAAGTAGTGACGAGGGACAGTCAAGGCGCCTACCGGTCAATAAACAGTATAATCATAGGAATAATTGTAACGACATATAAATATGTAAGCCTGCATGAATGAGAGGGAGGAGCTCCGGGCCAGAGACTCCGAAGTCTTCGAACTCAAATGGCATGTGACAGAGATAACTTCTTAGAGGGATGCCCTCCATGAAAAGGTGGCCTTAGTTGGTGGTCAGCTTAGTGACGCGAGGGAGGATAGCGACAAGTACAGAGGTCTCCATTTTGAGTTAGTAGTTGCATTATTTGGGATTAAGACTGAAGTCGTGGCGCTTATATTTTTGCATAGAGAGGATGCCATTGCGACAAGCGCTCAAGTCGGGAGGGCGACTGAGGAGGCCGAACCAAAATTGACTCAAGCTGTGGAGCGTGCTCAATCGGGATCTCGGAGGCAGACTTTTGGGGATATACATGTGGGAGATATCATCTTGTCTGCCGAGCTTGGGAGGGTGAAGACCCTAGAGAAGAAGAATTTTGCCTTGCCGGCTTTTGGAGGTGTGCCGGGCAGTGGCTCAGGAGGTGATAAAAATAAAGGTGGAGCTGGAGTCGTTGGGGTGCAACCTTCGGTGGAGCCATCGTAGATGTAGGCTTGATGATATATTAGGGTTCTGTTCGGTTCTTTCCTTGTGAGGACTTTTTCGGGACTCATAAACATCCGCCCTATGGGCCATAAAAAGGATTTTTTTCCTATCCCTTCTTTTCCCTTTTGTTTTTCGAAAATACTATGTGATGTCTTTTGACCTTCGACCCGAGGTCCCATGTCTTGGGTTGGACCCTCGGGCTTTGATATTGTCAGGCGACCCGCCATGGTCGAAGATCAGCCCTCGAGAGTCTCTCGGGTTAGACCTAGTTTTTATGCATTCGGCCGGCATGACCTTCTATTCTAGCACCGGTGACAGTGACTCGTATGCATTGGGTCGGTACGCTCTTTTAGTGTAAGCTGGAATTTAAGCTCTTATGCTTTTGCTCTTAGGCATTTTTATTAGTTTAGCTCAGTCTCCTAGTCGGGTTTCGACTCGAGCTCATTTGATCCTCAAGTTTTAGAATTTCAAGCTGGCCCTTAGGCTCTTATGTGTTTCGTCGACGCGAACTTTTATGTGGATTGGCGACAATGGATCTTAAGCCTTGCTTTTAGGCATATTTAGTTAACTATTTTGGGTTCAATCTACGAGTCGAGTTTTGACTCGAGCTCATTCGACCCTCAAGTTTTTGGATTTGTGTGGGCTGGCAACAATGGCTCTTATGCCTTGGGTTGAAGCGACCTTTTATATGGGATGGAGGCAATGGCTCTTACGCCTTGCTCTTAGGCATATTTAGTTAACTATTTTTCCTAACTCTTCGACGGTTTAATAAAAAACCTCGATTACGAGTCATTATATGGTGATGATCAAGCACCTTAGGAGGTTTGGCTCGGAGGCTGGGTATCTCAAAGCCAGTGTTTAGGAGCTGACATGGTCGAAGATCTTTTGCCTATGTCGAGGGTAGCCTATTTAACCGGATCTTTTCGAAGTAATTGAAGGCTTGTGATTTTGTAGCGATGGTCGGGCGTCCCCGAGTCGCGTTAGTTTGGCTGGTACAGCCTTGTGACCGTAGTCATTTGTGTTTGGCCGGAGCCACTTTTAGTCCCGAGTGAAGTAGTTTCGGCGTCTGTATCGAGGGTATGCCTTTTAGGGGTCTTATAAGTTCGATATATAGCCTTTACTTTGAGATCGGGTTTATGCCTTTAGTAAGGTCTTACAAGTTTGGCAGGCCTTTGAGGTCTTACAATTTTGGATAATTGGTACAAGTATGGTTCATGCCTTGCTCGGGGTCTTACAAATATTGTCACTTGGTACAAGTGCGTTTCATGCCTTTCTTAAGGTCTTATAGATATTTTCACTTGGTACAAGTGCGGTTCATGCCTTGCTTGAGGTCTTAAATATATTATTGTTGCCTTATGTAGGTCTTACAAGACCGAGGCTTCCCATTTTGGGTCTTATGGCCTCGGATATTTTATAAGACGACGGAGATGGTGATTGATGGCAGTCCCCGAGTTATTGAGGATTTCTCAGCTAGGGATCCATAATGATAGAGATGGCGATCGATGGCAGTCCCCGAGTCATAGAGGATTTCTCGGCTCGGGAGCCAATACGATGGAGATGGCGATTCACGGCAGTCCCCGATTCATGGAGGGTTTCTCAACTCGGGAGCCATTACTTGTGAACTTGGTATTGCCTTATTGAGGGCTTACGATTCTGGAGTTCCCGACCCGAGGGTCATGTGGACTTTAGTTTTTGACGCCAGTCCCCGAGTGCTCGGGATGTTTTTGGCTCTAGAGTTGTTTTATGATCTCAGTGTTGCCTCATTGAGGGCTTATGAGTTAGGAGCTCTGACCCGGTGGTCATATTGTTTTGAGTTGTCGATGCGAGTCCCCGAGTGTTCGTGATGTTTTTGACAGAGGAGCCATTTTTGCAAAAAAATACCGAGTTTCTTTTGAAGCGTGAAATGCTTTGATGAAAAGTATTCTTCGATTACTTAGTACAAGTATACATGCCTTCGCTATTAGGAGCTTGGTTGTTCTATGCGGACACAGTTCATTTGACCGTTTGGCTCGGTACATTGTATTTTCTATCGAGACCCCGTTCAGCATGTCTCAGCTTCTCTGAGAAAGTGATCTTCCGAGGGGATTCCCCCCAGTATTCGAGGTTTATTGCAAAAGAAGCCTTGAATACTCGTTGAGTTTTCCTTAGGTATCATATAGGTGTTGCCTCGTTAAAAACCTTGCCGGTAAAACCCTTCTAAGGAAAAAATCCGATCAAAGGAAAAGAGTGCAACGCGTGCTCGAGGATGTTTCTAAATTTTTCAATCGGACACCCTAGCAGTAATATAGTTTTAGCATTGATATGTTCCAGTTACTTGGAAGCGGTTCGCCCTCCATGGTACCGAGCTTGTAAACCCTTTCTCGATTACTCCGAGGGCACGGTACGGTCCCTCCCAATTTTGGCCTAGCTTTCCTTCATTAGGGTTTCGGGTGTTAAAGGTGACTTTCCTTAGGACCAAGTCCCCAACTCTGAAATGTCAGAGGTTTGTTCTCATGTTATAATATCTGTCGATCCATTGCTTTTGGGCGGCCATCCGAACCAGCAAGGCTTCTCGTTTTTCATCTAATAGTTCGAGGGCCGACGTCATGGCCTCATTTTTGAGCTCTCAGTGGTGTGTTGGAATCTAGCACTCGTCTCCCCGACCTCCACTGGTATCAAAGCCTCGGCGTCGTACACTAGAGAGAAAAGTGTTTCCCCTATGCTTGATTTTGAAATTGTTCGGTATGCCCATAGCATTTCGGGCAACATTTCTCTCCACTTTCCCTTGGCGCTTTCCAGCTTCTTTTTTAAGTTTTGGATGATGGTTTTATTTTTGGACTCGGCCTGGCCGTTCGCACATGGGTGGTAAGGCGTCGATAGGATTCTCCTTATTTTGTGATCCTCAAGGAATTGTGTTACCTTACTTCCGATGAACTGCCTCCCGTTATCGCATGTTATCTCGGAAGGAATCCTGAATCGGCACATAATGTGGTCCTAGATGAAGTTAATGACTTCTTTTTCTCTTATCTTCTCGAAGGCCTGTGATTCCACCCATTTTGAGAAATAGTCAGTCATAAATAAAATGAATTTAGCTTTACCTGGTGCCGTCGGCAGGGGCCCGACGATGTCCATTCTCCATTTTATGAATGGTCATGGTGATAAGAATGATGTAGTTGTTCACCGGGTTGGTGAATAATAGGGGCAAATCTCTGGCATTTATCGCAATTTCGCACGAATTCCTTAGTATTCCCTTTGTTCCAGTTTATGTGAACCTATTTCTTTTTTGGTCTGTTCCAAAAAGAATGAACCCTTTCTAAATTTGGTAACAATTTAGTTTAAACTTATAATTCTACCCTTAATGAGATATTTTTACAACCACACAAATACTCCGGGACCCCTTTTTGACTTGTTTAGGATCACAAATTTCAAAAGTCTTTATTTTTTCTTAAACTCCGTACCCAGTCAAACAGGTTCACATAAATTGGAATGGAGGGAGTATCTTTTTCCATGTTGTCCCAGTAGTAGCCTGCCCTGATTACCTTTCGGACCAAGGAATCGGCATCGGAGTGGTTTCCGCAAGTACCCTTGTGAATTTCTCGGAGCACATAATCTGTATCCCCTAGCCCCAAACATACTGCTAGGGGGCCACTGAAACTTCTTCTATACAGAGTCTTATTTTTATCGAGCGAGAATCAGGCTGCTTTGGTTCGCAAGGCCCTCGATTCCTTTAGATCTGCGAGCAACTTTTCGTCTTTTAGATAATCGATATATTTATTTCTCCAGCCCCATGTTAGGTTGGTGGAATTAATCTCAGCATGACCTTCCTCGACCACTGATTTAGATAGCCGAATAACAGCCCCGGGGAGTAGGTCATCTTCTTCAATAGATGATCTCGGGTTTGCCAGGGCATCGGCCTCGCAATTTTGCTCTCAAGGTACATGGACTGAGGTCCATTCTTTGAAGCAACGTAATGAGACTTGGATTTTGACCAAATACCTCTGCATCCTGTCTTCTCGGACCTCGTAGCTCCCATTCACCTGGTTTACTACCAGAAGTGAATCGCATTTTGCTTCGATGGTCTCCGCTCCCAGGCTTTTGGCCAGTTCTAAACCTGCAATCATAGCCTCTTACTCGGCTTCATTGTTAGTCAATTTTGCAATTTTTATAGTTTGTCTGATCACGCTGCCTATAGGCGGCTTTAGGACTATACCGGGTCTGGATGCTCTTACGTTTGTGGCACCATCAGTGAACAGGTTCATACCCCGGAAACGTGCCTGATTTTAGTAAAATTTCCTTCTCTACCTCGAGCACGAGGGAGGGCAAGAAATTGGCCACGAAGTCTGCCAGAATCTGGGACTTGATGGTCGTTCGAGGTTGATACTCGATATCATACCCTCCGAGTTCGATGGCCCATTTGGCCAATCGACCCAATAGTTCGGGTTTGTGTGATATGCTCTAGAGGGGTTATGTCATTAGAACACAAATACGGTGGCATTCAAAATAGGGTTTCAATTTTTGCGATTTGCTTATTAACGCAAGAGCTAATTTTTTTAGGTGTAGATACCTAGTTTCGGCATTGCCTAGGGTCCAGCTTACATAATAAATAGGGAATTACATACCTTGTTCTTCTCGGACTAGCACGCTACTTACCGGTATTTCGGATACGGCCAAGTATAGATACAGTGTTTCATCCTCCTTTGGCATGTGGAGCAGAGGTGGGCTAGTCAGATATCGTTTCAACTCCTATAGGGCATGTCGGCGTTCTGGAGTCTATTCGAAGTTGGTTTTCCTTTTGAGAAAAGAGAAGAAATGATGGCTCATGTCGGATGACCTTGATATGAATCTGCCCAGAGCCGTTATTTGCCCTGTCAGCCGTTGCATGGCCTTTACATTATTTACTACCGTGATTTCTTTGATGACCTTGATTTTATCAAGGTTAATCTCGATCCCCCTGTTTGATGCCATCAAGCCCAAGAATTTGCCTGAACCCACTCCGAAGGAACATTTCTCGGGGTTGAGCTTCATGTTGTAACTTTTGAGGATGTCTAATGTTTCCTACAAATGATTCAAATGGTCCTCTGTGCGTAGGGACTTAACTAGCATATCATCAATATATACTTCCATGGATTTACCTACTTGATGCTCGAACATTTTATTAGCTAGGCGCTGGTACGTAGCCCCTGCATTTTTTAGTCTGAAGGGCATTACATTGTAACAGTAGGTACCGTATTTTGTGATGAATGAAGTCTTCTCCATATCCTCGGGGTTCATCTGAATTTGATTATACCCCGAGTAGGCATCGATAAAGTTAAGGGTCTCATGGCCATCCATAGCATCGATCAGACGATCGATGTTAGGCAATGGGAACGAATGGGACGCGTTATTTAAGTCTTTATAATCTACGCTCATTCTTATATTATTTCTCTTTTTGGGTACCACTACTACGTTGGCTAGCCATTCGGGGTATTTTAGCTCTCTAATGGACCCTATTTTAAGAAGTTTCGTTACCTCATCCTTGATGAATACGTATTTTATCTCGGACTGGGGTCTTCTTTTTTGCTTCACCGATTTAAACCTAGGGTCGACTCTCAATTTGTTATTTCTGTTGAAATTCCTATCATATGTAAGTGGGACCAAGAGAAACAGTCGATATTTTTTATAAGAAATTGAATGAATTCTTTCCTGAGTTCGGGGGTTAGTCCCGTTCCCAGGTATACCTTACGATCTGGGAGGTGTTCAATCAAAACAACTTGTTCCAGATCTTTAATAGGTGATTTTGTTGCATTCGACTCTTCGGGGGCAATGAAAGTTCAAGGAGCGAGGAAATCTTCTTCGTCGTCCTCAGGGGTCTATATGCTCCTAGGCTCATCCGAGGTTGGGCGTATGGGGGTCGACGCCTCCTAGTAAACTGCGAACATTTCTTTTGTCGCATGTTGTTCTCCATATATGGTCGTTATGCCATCCTTTGTCGAAAATTTTATCATCGGGTGCAGAGTTTACGGTACTGCCCTCATGCTATGTATCCATGGCCTGCCAAGCAATGCATTGTACCTCATGTCACCACCAATGACAGGAAACTTGGTGTTCTGAAATGCACTTCGTCGTCCTCAGGGGTCTGTATGCTCCTAGGCTCATCCGAGGTTGGGCGTATGGGGGTCGACGCCTCCTGGTAAACTGCGAACATTTCTTTCGTCGCATGTTGTTCTCCATATATGGTCGTTATGCCATCCTTTGTCGGAAATTTTATCATCGGGTGCAGAATTGACGGTACTGCCCTCATGCTGTGTATCCATGGCCTGCCAAGCAATGCATTGTACCTCATGTCACCACTAATGACCGGAAACTTGGTGTTCTGAAACGCACTGGACGTGTCGACCGGGAGGGTGATTTCTCCTTTTGTTACTTTGCCGGCCATGTTGAAGCCGTGGAGGACCCGGGAGGCGGGTATGATCTGATCGAGCAACACAATCTTTTCTACTACCTCTGACCTAATTACGTTGGCCAAGCTGCCTGGATCCAGAGCACACGTTTAACTTGAATGTTGCTTAAAAGAAACGAGATTACCAGCGCATCGTTGTATGGTTCTGCCAAGGTCTCGAGATCCTCTTCGCTGAATGCGAGGGTGTCTTCGGTCACACGATCTCGAATCAGCCCTTCTATTGCGGCAGATATTTTTGTCAGTTTGATCATGGGCCCTTGGGGGGCCCTTGGGGGCCCCTCCAACAATCATATGAACGACTTGCCGGGGAATCTCTCTTTCTGCCCAGGTTGGATTTTGCCGAGTTTCTCGTGGAACTTTTCGGCGCGCTTTCTGGTGAATGCGAGGAGCGGTGTCAACGTATTGGGTGTCGTGTGTGGTCGTACCCTTGGGGGTCGGCTCTGGTGCATTCACATGGTTTCGTGGTGGTATACCGACACTTGGAACAGCCACACCATTCTCTTCGTGGTTCTCGAGATAGTTGTTTTCACCTCTATTCACTGACTTAGGCATTTCAACCTGAAATTGAAGATCTTTGAAAAGAAAAGTGTGAAAGATAACTTGTGTCACGTGGTTAAACCAGCAAGAAAATAATCACTATTATTTTTAGCCCCACGGTGGGCACCAAACTATTTACCGTGAAAATGGTAATAATAATTAAATTTGATTATGGGTCTCTAAAAATACGTGATCTATTTTTATGCTAGTTGTTATGCGGTTGATGTTATATGTGAGACTTGGAAACGAGATAAGAGTTAGGAATAAGGTGATAATCAAACCAATGGGTTAACAATTGGGGCCTCGAGCTTGTGTATTTGGGGACCTCGAGGTCGATTCCGATGCTCGGCTGGGAGCTATCGAAGGCAGTTGGAGAGCGACTAAGAGTTATAATGAAATCAATGAAGGATCTTTATGGTCAATGATAAGCAATAAATGATGAACAAAAATAAAGATAATAAATGGAAGCAATAATATCAAGAGAATGTGTTAGAGAGCAGAGAGAATGTTCTTATGTATTTATTATGGAGCAACAGATACATACAATATGGCAAGGACCCCCTTTATATAGGAAGGGGAAATCCTAACATAGTACAAACGCATTTATTACAAAGATATCGAGATGGGATAGCTAGTTGACGTCATAACGCGAGCTTATACTAGCATGACAGAATTTACCGGCTCTATCTGCACCCCTTGGGAACTCCCCTCTTTTCCAATATAGCCGTTGGTCTGCATTGCCCCGAGGTCGAGCGTCGACAGCCCTCTAAGGTGCACCTCGCCCCAGTCTCGGGCCTTGTGAAGTATGTCTACGAGGCATCATAACGACGGGAAATTGGACCCTCCGATTTTACCGTGCATAGATTGTACCCGGAGTAGGCGTCGAGAAAACTAAGGATCTCGTGGCCGATTGTGGAATCGATCATGTGAACGATGTTTGGCAAAGGAAAGGAATCTTTAGGGCATGCCTTTTTTAAATCCTTATAGTCTACGCACATCCTAAATTTATTTCCCTTTTTAGGGACTACAACCACGTTTGCTAACCATTCAGGATATTTTACCTCCCAAATGGATCCTATATTGAGAAGCTTTGTTACCTCGTCCTTGATGAATGGATTCTTAACCTCGGATTTGGGCCTTATCTTTTGATTTACCGGTCGGAACTTTGGGTCCAAGCTCAATCGATGGGTAGTGATCTCTGGTGGGATCCATGTCATATCTAGGTGCGACCAAGAAAAATAATCCATGTTATTTAAGAGGAACTGAACGAGTTTTTTCCTGAGTTCGGGGGTTAACACCATGCCCAGGTATACCTTTCGATCAGGCAGGTTCTCAATCAGTATGATCTGTTCCAGCTCTTCAAACGTTGACTTTGTTGCATCAAAATCATTGGGGATTATGAAGGTTTGAGGTATCATATAATCATTATCCTCGAAAATTTCCTGCTCCTCCGATCGGGCCAAGGCCGGTGACTATGGCTGCTATTTGACTTCATGCTTTCCCTTCAACTCTGATCTCTTTGTTGATAAAAGCGTTGATACTGGTACTACCTCATCGATTGCAAACATTTCTGTGGCGGAGGGTTACTCACCGTACACCATTTTGATTCCTTATGATGTTGGGAACTTTACTTGATGAAGCATCGAGGGTACTGCCCCATGTTATGGATCCAAGGCCTCCCCAGCAACGCGTTGTACCTCATGTCGTCTTCGATCACATGGAATTTTGTTTCTTGAATGGTCCCGGCCACGTTTACTGGTAAAATGATTCCCTTTTGGTGGTTTCACTTGCCATGTTGAAGCCGTTAATTAGCCGAGTTGCAGGCTCAATTTGATCTTGGAGGCCGAGTTGCTCTACGACCCTTGATCGAATGATATTTGACGAGCTACCTGTATCAATCAACATACATTTAACTTGAAATATATTTATAAGGATAGATATTACCAGTGTGTGGTTGTGAGGTTGGTTGATCCCTTCTGCATTCTCGTCGTTGAAAGACAACATTTCTTCTTGTAAATAGTCCTGAGTTCACTTCTCCCTCGTGATTGTCACCTTGGTGCATTTAAATGCCAATTTTTTAGGAATATCGATTCCACCAACAATAATGTGAATCACATGATATGGCTCTTCCTGTTCTTCTGTCTGTTTGAATCTCTGTTTTTGAAGTGGTTCTTGGGTCGATCACTTAAGAATTCTCGAAGGTGACCCTCGTTGAATAAACGAGCTACCTTCTCCCCCACCTACCTACAATCTTCGGTTTTGTGGCCATGGGTACCATGGTATTTGCATATTTGATTAGGGTTCGTTTGAGCTGGGTTGGCCTATAGAGGCCTTGGCAATCTAGTATCCTTGATCCGTCTAATGGCTGATACAATAACCGATGCATCGATGCTGAAGTTGTATTCTAATAGTCGCGGTGCTTCCGCGGGCTCGACATGTTTATCGAAGCCACTTTTACTCATGAGCCCTCGGGAACTCTGTCCTCGATCATTCATTTGATCATTTCGAGCGGGGTTATGTTCTGGGTTGCTATTTCTGTGATTTGCACTGTATGGTTGGTACCGATCTCTGTTTCATCGGGGTTCTCTATCGATGTCCCTTTGAATTCAACCGACGGGCCTATTCGGGTAAACGAAACTGGAAGGAGTTCCCAATTGATCATCCTCGACCTTGATCTTTGACTGGTATCGGTTATGTACATCGGCCTAGGTTATAGTTGGATATTCAATTAAATTTTGCTTTAGTTATCGTGATGCTGTCGAACTTCACCCATTCAAACCTTGAGCGAAGGCTTGAATAGCCCAATCATCTGTGACCGGGGGTAGGTCCAGGCGTTCCATCTGGAACCGAGATACGAATTCCCTTAACATTTTATTGTCCTTTTGTCTCACTTTGAAGAGGTCTGACTTCCTAGTTGAAACTTTTATTGCTCTGGCGTGTGCCTTTACGAACGAATCTGCAAGTATGGTGAAGAAGTCGATGGAATTGGACGGCAAATTGTGGCAACATATCATCGCCCCTTTTGATAAAGTCTATCCAAACTTTTTCAATAGAACGGATTCAATATCATTGTCTTCTAAGTCAGTCCCCTTTATTGTGCACATATAAGAAGTAACGTGCACATTAGGGTCGGTGGTCACATTGTATTTGGGAATTTCTGGCATACAAAATTTCTTTGGGATGGGCTTCGGAGCCGCACTTGGAGGAAAAGTCTTCTGCACGAACTTCTTCGAATCCAAACCCTTTAGAATCGAGGGTGCCCCCGGTATTTGATCAACCCTTGAGTTGTACGTTTTTACCCTTTTGTCAATTGACTCAATTTTATTTTCACCTGATTCGATCCGTTTAATGAGCTCCTCAAGCATTTTCATAATGGCGGGGTCAGTCCCCGATTCATTGGCGTTCGATTTCTCCGGTACAGGTTCGATTCTATGAACAGCTTCTTATGATGTTCAATCTTAATTCTGCTTGGTGCTCGTTTCTGATTTTGGAGTTGCGCTATCGCAGCTTGTTGAGTCTACAATATTTCAAATATCATTTGAAGGCTAATTCCGCATTTTTCACTCCTCTATGCATTCTGATCGGCTGCTCGGGCATCTTGCGGACGCTATTTCCAGGGTCGACACCCAAATTCCCATTAATGGCAATATGAAATCTAACATCGACTAGGTCTACGGTGTTGATTGGAGGTACTCTGTTTCCCTGTGCGACAATGTTTTCGTTCTTACCATGAAGACGAAGACCGTTGTCTGTGTGAGTGGGTGCTACTTGAGAGTTTGACGTGTTGATTCCTGAAATCAAAGACACTTACGAGAACAAGTGTAAAGCAGTGTACGTTATGGGAATTAATACCAGGCAACACTATTATCCTTAGCCCCACGGCGGGAGCCAAACTGTTTACCCTTAAAATTGGATAACAATTAAACTTATAAAGTGGTTTTAAGGACACGTGATTTCACCTAATGTCAATTGATAAATGTAAAGATTAATAGTAGAAATTAACGACGAGATAAAGCAAATCAATGTTGAAACATAATTCGGTCTTCGAGCTTGAGTGCTCTCGAACTGATCAGTACCTAAAGAAATAAGCAAATTGATGAACAAGAACATAAGCTAGACAGAAAGTATTGTATTGCTTTGATATGCGTGAATTTCAGGTGTCTATAAAATGATTGGAACTCTCTTTATATAGTAGAGGAATCCTACCTACGGTAAAATTCTAATTACGGAAGTAAATCTCATGATTATCCTAAACAACCGCCCTTCATTTGATATGTTCCAAGATTATCTCCATGATCTTTGACCAGTCACGGATATCTTGCCTTTTCGTTATTATGTAGTCATCTCTTGCCCTATGTTTGTCCCATTTGACTTCGATCACTACTGGCCTCGATCTCAATAGGCATCTCGAACCCCGAACTCGATGCTCAGTCTTCGTGCCTTGGTGTCATGTCTTTGATCCTTCGCCCCGGCAAATTAGTAAAATCGAGTGGGGCCGATTTTAGCCTTATACAGATTGGCTAGAAATTATTGAACATGTATGTGGCTAATATAATGTCTCTATATCCATAATACATGGTTGCTTCGGTCTCTGTTACTGTTAGGAGCAAAATGAAGTGATTGTTGACATGTTCCACACATCATTTATGAAAACTCCTTCCCCACTACTTAATTATTCTACTACATTCGGTCCCAGCCTTCTCACCAAAATATTTCGATGCCTTAATTAACTATTTATATCCCTAAGAAGCTATTTTTATTTGAACCTTTTTTTCTTATTAAAAGAGCCAATGCTTAATTATTTAGAGTTATCACAATGAAGAAAGTCAAATACTTGATGGAGTATCGTTTTTGGATAAAACGATCAATGTTAATTTGTGGATATATCAAGCACAGGTAGCAAACATGTGTAATTGCCTTGAAAGAAATTAGAAGTTATTTAACTTTATAAAAGATTTCCTTGGAAACCAATCTACGAACTGAAATATACTTATATAAGTGATTTATAGAGGTTATGCTTAAGCTAAACTGGGACGTAATTGACAAGTATTTAAAACGAGGAAAAAATATCAATAAAAGCTCTCTCCATCTTCATTTATATGTGTTGCATTTAGCCTAGAAACGAGCATTTACTTTATAATTTTGATATGGTAAATTTAAATAGTGAAGACAAAGTTTGAAAGTTTTAGCACAATAATGAAACTCAAGGATATATTTATTTTATAGTACTGTAATAAAAAGTACATAAATATCAGTGTTAGTATTAATTTTTTTCAGAATAAAGCAGAGGATTGTATTTGTGGCAGTGGGCGGGGGGAGCTATGGGGATTGGGGAACAAGTAACATGGAGGAACGTGACTTTCCGCTAAAGTGGCCACGTCATCATCTTTGACATTTGTAGCCTTCTTTCTGTACGGACCATACGGTGTTTATGTGGGGGCTTCAAAACCACTTTCACACACATTTTTCTTTTTTCTTTTCCAAAACCAGATTCACATACTTGGACACCTTTGTCATCACCTTTTTTCTTTAACTATGTATATGCTCTTCCTAACTTTAATCTACGAAAAGAGAAGATAAAATTTTTGAAAATCAACATTAATAGATAGTGTACGAAGACCTTACCCCTAAAACCCAGCCCCTAAGGGGGAGAGGTTGTTTTCAAATAAAAACTCAGCATCATTCCCTCCAAGAACTTCTCACCTTACTTTTGAGGAGACTCGAACTCACAACCTCTTGGTTGGAAGTGAAGGTTGCTTACCATCAGAGCAACCCCTCTTGTCTATATATAAATAACTAAAAAATTACTTAAAATAGACCGAAGGGAGTAGTTTTTAAAGAACCAAACCGAACATTTTGTTTCTTCGATTTTGAATCTTTGCTGGTAAAAAAAAAAAAAATCTTATTTTTGGGTATTGGTAAAGTTACTAAGTACTACTTCACATTCTAGGCCTAGTTCTAGCTATATAAAGTAAAAGGTCGATGCTCTCTACAGTCCCATTTATCCTCCGTAAATTTGAGGCGTCACTCTCCAAAATTTACACACCCCTTCCCTCTCTTCTATATCAATCAATTCCAAACAAAATGAGAACATATTTGTCGAACTAAGCAAATTAGGGTAAGGCTCTCTAATTCCATTATGTTAGGTTCCTAGTTGGGTCTATTGATTTTGGTAAATTGAATTCCTTTTGACACTTCGTGCAAGGTAGAGGTAGCAAAATGTTTGAAAGAAAACAGTTATTCACCCATATTATCCATTAAAAATAGGTTCAATAATAAATTTTTTAAAAACGGATCGAATATGAATAATAACCATATTATCCACTTAGAAAATAGTTAACCAAATGGATAATCAATGGAAAACTAGTGTATTTAACTTTTACATTTGTAAAGCCTCAAATTGGGTTTGCTCAAGTTTGGAAGATTAGAAATTCTCCTAAAAGTGATCATATTCAAGAAGTCATGAATAATATGGGTATCCATATTATCCGCCGAATAGCTCTTTTTTTTAGCCGTCTCAAATACGGGTCGTGTCGGATAATTTTTTTTTTTTAAATTACCCATTTTTACCCGCTCATATCCAACCAAACTCAACCGTTTATCAATCATTGGTGCAAGGATTACACTAGTATGATAATATTGGGACTAACCGGTCTAGAGAACCAAGTCCACCTAAGATTTATTCCCCTATCTCCTTTTTGTTGTTGTTTTTAGGTGCTACTTCTTTGGCTAAGGATGGGGAAGAAAATAGGCACAACCAACAATTGAAAGGTCAAATACATATACAGCTCATTTAATTTGGCTTTATTTTTCATTATGATACTCTATCTCAAGTTTGTTCCATTTTAGTCCTCTAACTTTATATTTTATGTTTCACTACAAAAGTTAAAACTAGTGCAAAAAATATAGCTCGTGTGTATACACAAATTTGAGGTGTAATAAATACTCAATTAAATATCACCACCTGATTTTTTCATCCATGTCAAACGGGTCAATACTATTATACCCGAACCCGATCATATTTTTTCATCCACTATTGTCCCATCTTCATTCTCAAAGTTCCAAAGCTTTCATCTACTGATTTCATACCTGGCCACCATCCAGAAGGGGACTTAATTTTCAGTGTTGTCATTTTCATATGCAAATAAGAAGGGGACTTAATTTACCCAAATACGGTCGGGTTCGGGTACTTTAGTATTGACCGATTGGCATGGATGAAAAAAATATGTGACAATATTTAACTGGTTATTTAAACACTTCAAATTTGTGTATACACACGCAATATATTTTTGCACTGATTTTACCGTTTGTGTTAAAGTGGAACATAAGAATTAGAGTCGGAGGGCCAAAATGAAACATATAAAATAGAGTTGGAGGGTCAAAATGGAACAAGGTTGAGATAAAGTGTCAAAATAAAAAATGAAGCCAAGTTAAATGGGTTGTATATGTATTTGGCCAAATAAAAATGAGTCACTTGACCTAGCTAAAATGGTCCATTTTTCCCTTAAAAGAATTTGTCCTTTGTTAAACTCAAAAAATTAGCCATGTACGAATGAAAGTTCTGAGTATTTAAGAAAAAACATATTAATATACTCTTAGAAAGAAAATTTTAAACAAGTAAATTAACCGACCGACAAATAATTTTGAATTGTCGGTGCTTCTATTCATGCCTAAAGACTAACCTATTGAGATTTGAGGCCCTTATGTGTAATTTGTGCTTTTTTCATTTTGTCCAATAATTTATTTTTTATTTTCAACATCTTTTTTTCTGGTTTAAAAAGGTCCAATAATAATAGGTCCTCTTTTTTGGTCATTTTCAACTTTTTTTTCCCACTTTTATAGCTTCTTAGAAAAAGAAAACAACCCATCTTCATCAATCTATCAGTCCATCATTTATTATTATTTTTAATTTTATGCGATATTTTCGTATCGTGTTACAGCATTTATATTATTGAAAGAAATACGTAACAAACTCAAACATAAAAACACATCGAAAAATCAACTCAATGCATATAAAATGGGAGGAATTCAGTAAGACCTTCTGCCTTGTTTGTTCTGTTTTACTGCTGCAGAAAATAATTAAAAATTTGACGGTGGCATATCTTTGAACTTTTCTGTTAAAAAGGGAATAAAAGAAGGCAGGGAATTTTCCATTAAATTCAAATCATAAGAATTAAAGCAGGAAATTTCTTATGGAGGTGATTAATGTCATATTAAAAAATTTAAGTCAGCCAAGAGATAATCTAAATTGTAATAGGTGGAATGATTGCAATATTCCATCAAGATCTAGTGTAAAAGGATGTTATCTGTTATTCATCTAGAGACTAAGAATATTTAAAATAATAGAAGAATTTTATATGTTGCGCGTGGACTCTTTAAAACAGTTGTCACATTTGTGTCGGATCCTTCAAAAATACACTATTTTTGGGATTCAACACTCTCTCATGAATATTTTCGGAGAGTCCGAGCAACATAAGAAGAATTTAAGTTTTATACATTGATGGTGTAAAAATATACATACAATCAGATTACTTATAGTTATAGATGAATCTTTATGATTATATAACTAATTTGTTATCGCGAGTTAGTGTACTAATAATAAAGTAAAAAATATTTATTCTATTTGTATATAAAACTTAAATCCAATAAACCATAATGTAAAACAGAGATCAAGATTCTGTTTATACAACCAAGGCAATTTTGATCAAGAACTAACAATAACATGGGAGGTTGAATAGGACATTATTTCCAAATGAGGCCAACCTTGATCATGTGCGTCATAGTCATTTATTCTTCATATATAAGTTATTTCGCTTTTCACTCTGATCCCTTTTCTTTGGCAAAATTTCTTAGTTCTCAAACTGTATAATCACGAGTCACAACATTTTGTTTATTTACTATGCTTTTGGTTTTTGGTTTTTTTTCGAACTCGGATTTGAGGGGAAATACAAACTGAATTAATGGATCCCAATGTTAATTTATAGCCCCTATACCCTGTGTAGCAAATGTTCACATTTCACAAGCCTACCACAAAATGAAGCAATTTTTCTTGCTTTCTCCTTATTCATTCATTTTAATGTAAACACAATCTTCAACTATTAAAAGGTATATTTTTTATGTGAGCTTGATGAATCTGAGATCAATTTCCAGATTCCTCAAGTGATAGAAATTGGATCGCAAATGTAATTGAGAGAGAGAGTTAATGGCAGTTGAGAAAATGATTTTCTGATATCTCAATTGTACAGTGAAGTACATTATATATAAGTGTGTTAATTTAGCTATTGGGCCCCACACGTAACTAACTAACCAATTATCTAAGCTAATTACAATTAACACTAACTACATAACATTTCACACTCCCCCTCAAGCTGAAGGGTGTAAGATATTAAGCACTCCAAGCTTGCCTAGCAAGAATGTATGTTGTGACTGTCCAAGACCTTTGGTAAGCAAGTCTGCTGGCTGATCTTTACTTCCCACATACTGCGTGCAAAGAACACCTTGTTTAATCTTGTCTCGGATAAAATGGCAGTCGATTTCAATGTACTTGGTACGTTCATGGAAAATGGGATTGGCTGCAATTTGAAGAGCAGCTTTGCTGTCACAATAGACTGCTATAGGTTGCTTGATAGGTACTCCAAGTTCAGCAAACAATCCCAACAACCAAACCACTTCTGCAGTTACAGCTGCTAGGCTTCGATATTCTGCTTTTGCAGAGCTTCTTGACATTGTATGTTGCTTCTTGGATTTTCATGAGATGAGTGAGTTTCCAAACTCAACTAAGTATCCCGTTACAGATCTCCTTGTATTTGGGCAGCTCCTCCAATCTGCATCACAAAAACAAGTTAGACCGCTTGCTTCAGTGCTGCTCAGAAGTATTCCCATGCCTGGCTCATGTTTCAAATACTTGACTACTCTCACAGCAGCATCCCAATGAGATCTCTTTGGCTCCTGCATAAATTGGCTAAGTGTTTGGACTGCAAATACAATATCTGGTCGTGTGACAGTCAAATAGATCAGTCGACCAATTAGCCTTTGATATTCAGCTGCATCTGCTAAAACTTCATCTCCTGTAGTCCCAGTATGTCTGTCAAACTCAGCTGAAGTAAATTTTTGATTGAGATCAATTGGAGTAGACATTGGCTTAGCACCACTTAATCCCAAATCAGAAATGAGCTGAAGACAATACTTTCTTTGATTCAATAATATCCCTTCCTTTGACCTCATGACTTCAATTCCTAGAAAGTATTTAAGCTCACCAAGATCTTTCACCTTAAACTTCTGATGGAGAACATCTTTGGTCTCATTAGTGAGCTCCTCACAGTCTCCTGTAATCAACAGGTCATCCACATATATCAACACTGCTACAAAACCATTCCCTTTCCTTTTGGTGAAAAGTGAATAGTCATGCAAACTTTGAACATACCCTGCAGCAGTTAGTGCTTCACTAAGCTTAATATTCCATTGACGAGATGCCTGTTTAAGCCCATATAAAGACTTTAGGAGCTTGCAGACCTTGGTCTCCTCCTGTCTCCTAAAACCTTCAGGAAGTTCCATATATACTTCTTCATATAAATCCCCTTGAAAGAATGCATTGTATACATCCATTTGTGATATACTCCAGCCTTTAGAAGCAGCCAAAGCAATGACTGATCTCACTGTCACCATTTTAGCAACTGGGGAAAAATTTTCATTGTAATCAAGTCCTTCTCTTTGGCTATATCCCTTGGCTACTAACCTAGCCTTAAACCTTTCCACCTCACCATTTGCTTTATATTTAATCTTGTATACCCATTTTGAACCAATAGCTTTCATTCCTTTTGGAAGATCAACTACATCCCAGGTTTGATTACTCTCCAAAGCTTTGATTTCTGCTTCCATAGCTTCAACCCATCTCTTGTCCTTGCATGCTTCTCTGAATGTCTTTGGCTCTATCAATTCTGAGATTCTTGCCACAAAACTTTTGCACTTGTCAGTTAACCTGCTGTAAGAGAGATAGTTAGACAGTGGATAGAAAGAACCTCCTCTTGCTTTAGTCACATAGTCTTGTAACCATATAGGTTCCTTTGTGGTTCTTTTGGACTTTCTTGTCTCAATGGCCTCTTGCTGAATAATTGTTGGTGGAACCTCGGTCTCCTCTACCATCAAGTGTTGTTCTGGGATTGCATTGTTGGTTGTTGCCTCAACTTCTGCATCTGCATCATTAGTTTGTCCTCCTTCTAGTTCATGATCATTTACTCCATGTGGCATGTCTGCAGGTGTCTCTGATAGGGCCAGGTCAACATCATCAGCTTCATGGTCTGTAACATAGATCCCTGAGGTGTCACCAGCATCCCTTTCTTCAACAGGTTCCTCCAGATTGCTTTCTGCAACTACTTCTGGCTGTTGGAGCATATCCTCAAGAGGAGGTTCTGATTCACCCAAAGTATTATCAGCAGATACTTGTTCTTTTGTATTATGGAAAGGAAATACATTTTCCTTAAATATAACATCTCTGCACACAAACTTTTGTTAGTATTTAAATCCATTAACTTGTACCCCTTTTGTGTTTCTGCATAACCAGGAATACAACTGCTATTGCCCTTGGTGAGAATTTGTCTTCCTTAACCAAGTTAGTTGCATAGCAAAGGCAACCAAACACTCTAAGATGAATCAGTGAAGGTGCTCTATTGTAGAGAAGCTCATATGGGGCTTTTCTATTCAACAGCTCAGTAGGCAATCTATTTATCACATATACTGCAGTCTTAATGCACTCACCCCAAAACCTTACAGGAATATTTGATTGAAACTTCAGTGCCCTAGATGTATCCAAAATGTGTCTATGCTTCCTCTGTACTATCCCATTTTGTTGTGGAGAATAAACACAGATACTTTGATGAACTATACCATATGCATCAAAAAGTTCATTCATGTGTTTGTTAAAGAATTCAGTATCATATCTGTTCTAACTACCTTCACTTTAAACTGAAATTGAGTGTGCAGCATTGTAAGAAATGTCCTTAATACTACAACACACTTTTCAGATGAAGTAAATGTACCCAGGTATATCTTGTATTGTCATCTACCACTGTCAAAAAATAATGCTTCTTATCATATGTGGGGAACTTATATGGTCCCCAAACATCCATATGTAAAAGAGATAAGGGATCTTCACTTCTACTCATACTTCTAGGAAATGCTAGTCTAGTTTGTTTTGCTAATGGGCATATGGGACAATTATCATTCACTACTACTTTTGCAGAGTTATTATGAACTAAGTCTAGTCTTTTCATAGTACTAATTGAGGCATGTCCTAACCTTTTGTGCCACAGATCTTTATCACCTTTATTGTTTTGTGCAGTTGCAGCTGATGCAAACTTCTTTATTTCCTTGACAAACCTTTCCAAATCTCCTTTAAAATTTTTCTTCAAAATGTATAGGCCACTTTTTCTCTACCAATCCCCCTCACCTTGCCATTGTAGAGATCCTGAAACAAGCAAAAATGAGGGGAAAAATTCACTGAGCAACATAGTTGCCTAGTTAGCTTGGACACTGAGATTAGATTAAACTTAAACTCAGGTACAAACAGGACATCTTCTAGCTTTAACTCATCACTTATAACAGCATCTCCAACATGTGTTATGCTAGATTTTTCTCCTGTGGGCAAATGCACCTGATCACTACTACCTCTGTTTAATTTTTTCTTGATGTCTAAAATATCTAGTTCACCAGCTATGTGATGTGTAGCTCCTGAATCAATTATCCATTATGTACAAGTAGAACTTGCCATTAAGGATGTTGCAATACCTGCCATGTTAGCTTGATGCTCTGGAACTTTCTTGTTTAGCATGCTTAAAATTTGCCTATATTGTTCTTCAGTGAAGTATGATCCTATCTTCAATCCATCACAGTTGCTACCTTCCTCATCCTGACCTGCCTGCTTTCTACTCTCCTGACCACCAGTTGTCATATTTGCTGTATATGGTCGCTTGGCCTTAAAATCTGTCGGATAGCCAACCAACTTGTAGCAATTTTCCATAGAATGTCCAGGCTTATTGCAATAATCACATTTCAGAAATGGTTTCTTTCCTTTATACTGTCCTCTGATATTTTGCACAGGTGCTTGTCCTCTACCTGCTTGCATAGCGATTGGATCTCCTCTATTTTGCAAGGTCATGTGAGTGCTAGCATTTTGACTCTCATCCTCTATAATCAATGCATAAGCTTGATTTAGTGTTGGCTCCACAGTTTTCATTAAGATCTGACGTCTTGCTTGCTCATACGTCTCATTAAGCCCACTCAGAAACTGCATCAACCTTTGCTGCTGTAGATGACATACTCCTTCGAATTAGGTATAAGTACCATGGCATCATACTCAGCCCATAGTTCCTTCAACTTAGTGAAATACGCAGAAACTGACTCTGTCCCCTGCGTAATAGTGGCAATTTCTCTGTGTAATTGAAAAATTCGCACTCGATTCACCTTGTCGAATCTTTCTCTCAGATCTTCCCACACTAGATGTGCATTGGAAGCATAAACAATACCACTAAGCAAATCTGGAGAAACTGTGTTCATGATCCATGAAAGTACTATCGCATTACATGTTTCCCGGTCCTCATGTAATTCAGATTTGAATGAATCCTTTTTGCATGTCCCAAGCACAAAATCTAGCTTCCTTTTAGCTTGTAACACAATTTTCATTGATCGACGCTACAAACCATAATTCTCTAAGCCTGTGAGCTTAACATGAATCGGAATTGAGCTAGGAGTGTCTGAGGGATGAACAAATAAAGGATGCATGTGGTCAATTTTGTCAGCCGCCATTGATGCTCCTCTGTTGCAGCTTCGCGAGGAAGACGACAATGAAACTTCAACTAAATTGAACTAAATTTGCGGATTATAATTCTTCACCGCTCTGATATCATGTGAGCTTGATGAATCTGAGATCATTTTCTAGATTCATCAAGTGATAGAAATTGGATCGCAAATGTAATTGAGAGAGAGAGAGAGAGAGTTAATGGCAGTTGAGAAAATGATTTCTGATATTTCAATTGTACAGTGAAGTACATTATATACAAGTGTGTTAATTTAGCTACTGGGCCCCACACATAACTAACTAACCAATTATCTAAGCTAATACACTAGCTAATTACAAGTAACACTAACTACATAACATTTCACATTTTAGCTAGCGTTTGTACGGAGATTTGGTTGAAACTTCTAATTAAAAAAGAGTTTTTGATGATGAGATGAAAATTAATTTTTGGAAGTTGAAATTGTGTTTGAACATACATTTTACTTGAAAAGAAGTTGAAATTGGGTGAGTAAAAAACTTCAAAAACTTAAAAAATTCATCTTCAAAAACTGCCCAAAAAGTGATCACTTTTTATAATCAAACAGTATTCCAAATTTTGTTTGCAAAAAAAAGTGAAAAGAACTTATGGCCAAACGAGAGTCCATCATTGGTTTGGAGAAAAATTATTGTCTTCTTATATGTTATTGGGATAATTTTAGCCTCGTGCACTAAATTTTTAACTTTCAGCTAGGTCTAAGATTTATTTTTCATAACACAATATTAGAGTTAGACTTATTTTTATTTTTTGTTTACTTAATATTGAGTTATCATGTTATGTTGTCCATGCTTTAGATGTCTAAAATAAGTTACTATGTCTTGATAATGGTCCTAAACAATCTTCATTTTATGAACTAATTTTTTAAGAGTTAAATATACTCTGTTTAATTGTGCATATATATATAGAGAGCAAACCTCTTTAAGTTTGCATTATCTTAAATTGTCTAAACTAGGACAAAGATAGAACAAAGTAATACAAAGTCTAGTTACACCACAAGGCCCTAGCTTTTTTACTTTATGGAAATAATATTAACACACCTTTACATATTCTCCACCAGACTCCATTTCTCATCTTCAACAGCCTAATATGTGGGAATAGATGTAATCATTCTTATAGGGGATTAAGTATTTCGTTCCTTCTTTTTCCCAATTCCCTTGGTCACACCAAGACCCAAAAATTTATTGTGTGTGGGTACCTAGCTACTAATAATTTGTCAAATGAAGGTGCTCATAACTAAAATAAGTCGTATTATTTGATAGTAAAAACTTTTGGTGAAGGGAGAAAATGTGACGACTCGATAGGTAGTTTTGAGCACTAGCTTCTTTTTTGTGTTTCGAGACCTTCCATAACTTTATTTGATAATTTATAACGTGAGTGTATGGTCCGTGTCATTTTTTGGAAAGCTATTATGTCAAATTTTAAAGGAAATGTGATTTTTGACTTAAAATGAGGCTAGAGTTAATCATGGTCAACATTTTGGGTAAACGATCCCGGATCGATATTTTGGCGATTTTGATATGTTCGTATGATAGCTTTGGACTTGTAAGCATGTTTGGTTGTGGGGCCCTGGGTGATCCGAGGACGTTTCGGCGCATTATGTGAAAGATTGGTAAATCTGGTTTTAAACTTGAAATTCTTGAGTTTCAATGTTCAATTCGTGATCCTAGATGTAGTTTTGACAATCTGAATTGGCGAGCGAGTATGTATGATGTTATTACTCTTGTGTGAATGTTCAAATTGAAGCTCGAGGGGCTCAGTTGAGTTTCGGATGCGTTTTGATTGATGTCGGAACTATTAATGAACAAATGTTGATGGTGTTAAAGTTGCAGGTTTGCAAGGACCTAATCGCAATTGCGAGCCTCGTGTTTGCGATGTCAGGCTTGCAAATGCTAAGAAGGAAATGGGGTAGGGTTTCGCTTTTATGAAGGATATTTCGCATTTGCAAACTTGGGGTGCACTGCTTTTGCGACCTTTTTGCGAGGACCTACGCTTTTGAACCGTATTTGCAATGGTTAAGGGCTTCACAAATGCAAGGTACTAGTCGCATTTGCGACATTTGGGGCTCTGTTGCACTGGTCGCTTTTTGCAATTAGTATTTCGCAATTGCGGACATTCACAGCTGGGGAAAAGTTGGAAAAAACGGGACTTACCTCGTTTTATACCATTTCTCAATCCTAGACTCCATTGAGACGATTTCTTGAAAGCCTTTTCTTCACAAATACATTGGTAAGCAACTATAATTTATTTTTCATTAATTTCCATTACCTTTTCATGAATTTATTCATCAAATCTATAGATTTCAAGGTAGAAATTAGGAGTTTTGAGTAGAACATAGGAATTTTATAAGATTTAAATTTAGACCTAGAATTGAGGTCGGATTTTAAAATAAATTATATAATCAGATTCAGGGGTGAATGGATAATTATGATTTGGTACGAATATCGGGTTTTGACCAAGTGGGCCCAGGGTTGACTTTTGTTAACTTTTTAGATTTAGTTAAAGATTGAATATTTTTATTTTGTGGGTGGTTTCTAATGCTTGATTTGAATTGTTGGGATGATATTTGGCTAGATTTGGTTTGTTTAGAGGCTTGTTCTAAAGGAAATGTCGTGGTTGATTATTGATTTGGTTTTAAATAAGATGTAAGTGTCGTGATTAACTTTGACTTGAGGGAATTAAGACTTATATGGTCTATTTGCTACATAAATTATGTGTGAAAACGGCGTAGGTGACGAATGTATAAGCGCTATTATATGCGAGGTGTGTTATTTTTCATCATATTATCATTTATTCCATGTTATATCTCGTTACATGTACATGCTTTGATTACTACATGTAATTACTCGTTATTTATGCCTTACTTGATATTTATCATTTATTTGTTATATGTTTCTGTTTATTTATTTCTTGATCAATATCTGCGTATCTACTATATGCTCTCACTTGTATTAATTGAACATCTTCACTATTTTATGCATTACTTGCTTTTATTATTTTTACCTTATTTGTTGCAGTTTATTAAGTTATATCCAATTGTGTGAGCCCTTAGCTATCTTTGCATCGATGACTTGTCGAGGTTCGGGTTGTATTACGATATGAGAATACTTTATGAATTTGAGTTGTTAGTTATTCTCTGTTTGTACTCGTAGTTTATGGGTGATTTATATGCTTTGGCTTCCTTTTCATGTTGAGAATTCAAAATTTGTGGTATTGAGTTGTTGATGACAATGAAATATAAATGGAAACGGGTTGCGCACCGAAATAGAATAGAATTAAATGATATTAACTAGGATTCGATTGCTCGCCGCAACAGATATTAATACAATATTCGGATTGGTTTGTACGCCCCAACAGATATTGAGATGATATTGGGATCGAATTGCTCGCCGTAATAGATGTTAATTTGGATTTGGGATTGGATTGCGCGCCTCAATGGGGAATAATGTGTTGTTATTGTTTGTAGCTATGGTGTTCTAGTACGAGGTTATGAGATGATGTTATTTTTGAGTCCACTGTTAGTTGACCTTCTGGTCGTTGTTACGAGTTTATCCGTTTTCTCTATATTTATGTTGTCTACTATTTATTATTCTTATATGTTTACAGTGAGTGTCTTATCATAGCTTCATCACTACTTCGTCGAGGTTAGGCTCGGCATTTACGGAGTATACGAGGTCGGTTGTACTCATAATATACTTCTGTACTTCTTGTGTATATCTCGATGTTAGTCATAGTGGCGCATAGAGAAGAGTGCTCGAATCAGGTCTATCCAAGAGACTTGAGGTAGAGTTGCACATCGTTCGCAGCCCCTCGAGTCCCCTTCCTATCTTATTTTACTGTTTATCTTATTTCGAACAGTTGTATTTTATTTTAGACTGTATTTTTAGCATTCTAGTTGCTCATGTACTTATGATTCCAGATTTCTGTGATTAGTATAAACAATGTTACCTATGGAATTATTACACTATGTATTTTAAAGTATTTTAGTCTTTAACTCTTAATATCTTGCTTTTAAATTGTTAAACTAGTTAATTCTTTAGCTAATGTTGACTTGCCTAGCAAGTGGATTTTAGGCATCATCACAGTTCCGTGGTTGGGATTTTGGGCCGCGGCAGAAAGAGACGAGTTACCTTCGTGTGTAATTCACATTACGAACATTAATTACATGAAAGAAGAATGATACTTTCACCCTCCCTATCTCTTTCCTTATTAGTTTCTTGTATCTTCTTTTCTCAGAAGAGTTTAATTACGGTGCATTGATAGTTTACCATTAAGTTCAAAATAATTTTAATTAATTATAGCAAAAACTCAGTATAATCAATTAAACTAGAGTGGTGGTGTAAATTACAATGTATATGTATGTTAAGTCCTCCTCCTAAATGGTGATAGAAGTGAAAAGAGGGAAATACCAAAATTATGGAACAGTTTATACAGGTAGGTCCAAGTGGTGTTTGGTTGGTTCATTTAACACAGCCCTTCACCCTGTATATAAAACCCTTTTAAAAGTCCCACATCCTCTTCATTCCAAACACCACACATCTCCACCATTTTTCTTCCCCTAATAAACACAAGGAGATTACAAATGGGAATGCCAATTATCTTCCTTCTCCTTGTTGCTCTTTTAGCTCCTCCATTCACATTCTCAACCCCTGTTCCTGACCCTGAAGTTATAGTCCAAGAAGTTAATGAGTATGACATTTACACCCTTTACTCTTATTCCCCACTTTCATTTTTGGTCACATTCTTCTTATTATCAAATTTTCAGTTATATAAATTCATAGTTTCAATATTCAAAGTTTATGATAATTTGCTTATTTTTACGTTAATTGTTAACCACCATAAGGTCCCTTGATCTTGTTAAAGGAGGAAGTAAACAAATCAAGATTTCTGCGTACTTACATTATGGAGGGTGCGTGCACGGGCGGGGAGGCGAGCTCCATGACCCTATGCCCATAATAATTTGTAGCACCACACATTAATAGTAATAGAACTCGTGTGGCACCACACTATGCTTAGCATCTAGGCAGAGTTAAATTAATTCCTTAAACTAAGATTTCAACTTTTTTTTCTGATTTTGCAGCAAAATTTTCAATGCATCAAGAAGGAACTTAGGCTATTTATCATGTGGAACAGGCAACCCTATTGATGATTGCTGGAGATGTGATCCAAATTGGGAAAAAAACAGGCAAAGGTTAGCTGATTGTGCCATTGGATTTGGCAAACAAGCCATTGGTGGAAGAGATGGTAAAATATACATAGTGACTGATACTAGTGATGATCCTGTAAATCCAAAGCCAGGAACTTTAAGATATGGTGCTATTCAAAATGAACCACTTTGGATTATATTTGGTAGAGATATGGTTATTAAGCTAAAAGAAGAGTTAATGTTGAATTCATTCAAGACTATTGATGGTAGAGGTGCTAGTGTACATATTGCTGGTGGTCCATGTATTACTATACAATATGTTACAAATATTATTATACATGGATTAAATATTCATGATTGTAAACAAGGAGGAAATGCTTATGTTAGAGATTCACCAGAGCATTATGGTTGGAGGACATTATCAGATGGAGATGGAGTTTCTATATTTGGAGGAAGCCATGTTTGGGTTGATCATTGTTCTTTGTCAAATTGTAGAGATGGTTTGATTGATGCAATTCGTGGATCTACTGCCATTACTATTTCCAATAATTACATGACACATCATAATAAGGTAATCAGGGATGCAGCAGTCGCTTTGACACACCACTTGGTGCCTTCCGTAGTTTTTTTTTTTTTCCCGGTTACTACTTGTTGTTGTTTTTGTGTTTCGGTTTTCTGAATGCATTACCTTTTGCTAGTTTTGTATTTTGCTTTAGTTGTCAGATCGGTTTGTTTGTTATTGCCCCTCCCCTCTCCCCTTTCTAAGTCTAGGGTCTTCCGAAATCAATTTTTTTGCCTTTTTAAAGGTAGGGATAAGGTCAACATACATTCTACCCTTCCCAGATCTCACTTATGGGACTACATTGGGTATATTATTGTTGTTGTAGTAGCGGATGTAGCCTTTTTGTTCATTTTCGATTGAACGAGTATTAATTGCAGCAATATTTTATACGTACTAACTTTAAATTTTGAATCCGCTTCTGTAGGTAATGCTTTTGGGACATAGCGATTCATTCACTAGGGACAAGAACATGCAAGTTACCATTGCTTTTAACCATTTTGGAGAAGGGCTTGTACAGAGAATGCCAAGGTATAGTCAAATCTCTCTATAACAACATCCTTATATAATAATCATTCACTATAAAAGCTAATATTTTTTTGGAATTGATTTTAACATTATATTATAATATATGTTTTCTGTAACAGCACTTTACTATAGCAGTAAAAAAATATCGGAACAAACGAGACTGTTATAGAGAGATTTGGCTGTAAATAATAAAGAAATGTTGGATCTAATATTCTATGTTGTTGTTGTTTTTGGTACATTTATTTGTGTAATAAATGAGACAATATGTTTGTGAGAATTGCAGATGTAGACATGGATATTTCCATGTGGTGAACAATGACTACACCCATTGGGAGATGTATGCAGTTGGAGGAAGTGCTTCTCCAACTATCAACAGCCAAGGCAATAGATTTCTTGCTCCTAATGATATCTTCAACAAGGAGGTAAAAATACAATTAACTTAAAACTTTTGAAGATAAATAATTTTAAAAGGAAAGAGGGAAATTTTATTGTTTAAAGGTCAAAAAGGCATTTAACCCAAAAAAAATTAGAAAAAGACTAATTCTTTCTTAAAAACATTTAAAGAGTCAAATGTAAGAAAGATGACATTTTTTCTTATTTTTTCAAGATTGCAAATTTTTTATGTTAAATTGTGGACCGAGTAGGTGACTAAGTGGGCGTTTGGACATAAGTACTATAAAATTCCAAAAAATAAAGAAAATGATATTTAAAAATTAGAGTTGTGTTTGGACATGAATATAATTTTGGGTTATTTTTGGAGTTTTGTGAGTGATATGAGTGAAAATTTTGAAAAAAAATTTTACATTTTTGAAAAATTCCAAAATTCATCTTTAAGTGAATTTTATGGCCAAACACTGATTTCGAAAAAAAAGTGAAAAAATTCTTATGTCCAAACGGGCTTTAAATTTCGTGCATTTTGTCACCTTTGTTACTGTAATATTTTTTCTTTTTTTGAGCAAATGTCTTTAGTCACTAGCTACCATAGTTCATCTGTAGTAATTCCAATTTAGTAACATTTGAATAGATTTTTGCATTTTGAAAATTAAAATGAGCTGACTAAACTTAGCTTAGCCCGCCCTTAGAGGGTATCTATTGCACCAAACTTTGCCTAACTAAAGTTGAAAGGGTCAAATGATAGAAAAGAGTTTCAAGGTTTTATGCAATAATGTTGTACAAAATACCCACATAATCAGGTCACATATAAGGTAATTATAAATAAACTTGTATGATAATTATTAACAAGTACCTGATAGAAATAATAAATGATCACATACTCCTTCCGGTTCATAATAAGTAATCATTTTATTTTTTTATTTTGATCTAAAATAAGTATTCGTTTACATAATCAAGAAGGATCTATTTTTATTTACCAATATTTGCCCTTATTTACATACTCTAATATGTTAGGTAACAATTAATTAAGATTAATTTAGTGAATAAATTTTTTTTCTTTAGGAGTTCGTATTTATTTAATGGGTGTTTTAAAGGTACAATGCACTTAACGGGAGGGAGTATTAAAGTACACCGATAAATAGTACTCCCTCCGTCTCATATTAACAGTCGTGATTACTAAAAATAGTTGTCTCAAATTATTTGTCATTTTAGAAATTCAAAACAGAATTGATTATTTTTTTTTTCTTGTTTTACCCGTAGTAATAATTGTTCTTGAAGATAGAAATAACACATAAATAGAATAAATATTCAAGGAAGAGATATTAAGAAGTGTAGAATAGTTCAATCCCTTTCATAATTAATAATTTTTTAAGAGACAATCATGACAGATAATATGAGACGGAGGTAATAGTAAGGAAGAAGTGGCTCATTAATGTGAATGACCTAGTTTTTAATGGTAGTAGCAACTTTAATAAAGATGGCAAGTGCAGTGAAAAAAGTGGCTGAAATGAAAAGTATGGTTACTTACTTTAACTAATTTGTGTTTAAATAAATGTTGGGTCAATAGGTGACAAAACATGAAGATGCAGCAGAAAGTGAATGGAAGAATTGGAACTGGAGATCTGAAGGAGATTTAATGCTTAATGGAGCTTTCTTTACTAGGTCTGGTGCTGGAGCTTCTAAAAGTTATGCTAAAGCTTCAAGTTTAAGTGCAAGGCCATCTACTTTAGTTAGTTCTATTACAGTCAATGCTGGTGCACTTGGCTGCAAGAAGGGCAAAAGATGCTGATTTATTTAATTACTATGATTTTCAATTACCACTACATGTTGTAATTCTCTTATTGGAAAATTGTGAAATATATATTATAATCTCACTCAATTGCCACATAGTAATGTGATGTGATAATCAAGGCTCAAGTGTGAATATAACTACAATATTTTCAACTAGAATTATTATTATGTGACCCAGCACCCCCTTCCCTGCCTACACATTTAACCTATACTTAATAATTGTTGTTTTTCTCTCACTTATATGTCCTTCCATAAAGGTACATAGATGATATAGTACTAAAATGAAAAGAACAATTAACTCAAATAGTCGCTCACTACTTAAATTAAAAATAGTCAATGAAGGTATATTATATGCATGATTTATGTATTATATATGTATAATTATATATAATCTATGTATATAACTAGAAAAAGTAAACAATGAATATGACGAGTTATTTTCGTAAAAATCCCAAATGAAAACTTCCAAGCTCCAAATACCTGGAAATGACACCAGGTAGCCACTTTTAAGCATGTTGTTTAAAATATATCTACAGTTTACAATGTGTTTCGTGATTATTAGCCAATTTTGCTCAAACTTCAGGACATGGCGTCCTAGAGTTTAAACCTCAAACTTCAACTTCAGGACATCATCATGTCCTAAAGTTCGAAAATTGTGTCCAGAAGTTAGAATCTTATATTCTAAATATTAAATTAGTAGTAGTTAGGAAATTCACGATACTTAGTCCTGAATTTGAAATTAGTCACTCAAAAATGCAAGATACTTAGTCTTGAATTTCCAAATTTAGAATACTTAGTCTTGAAATTTGGATGAACGGGCTAATTTTTAAATATATTATAAATTATTGATATATTTTAAATAACAGGCTTAAAAGTGGCTATTGCTGCACTTCTCTTTTCCGACTTCATCTCCAATTAAACGTCTATTTAAGATCGCTTTAGCCCAGAACTAGTATGAGTTATAGTCATTTATTGAAGAATGTCCTACTTGAGAGGTTTCCCTCACATGGGGTAGTAGATCAATATAAATGCAACCTCAAGGAAAAGGCACCTTTTTTGTAGAGTGTGAAGAGGACCATCATTTGGTAGACTGAAATTGCAGTGACCAAAAAAGAATGCAACTTTTGACAGAAGTTGCAATGGCTCCATCAATGCTGAGATCTTGTTTTCACGAAGAGCAATTGGTGCCCATATTAGATACAACGTACTACATATTCCACAAACCGTTCAACTACCACTAGCAACTAACATGCAAATTTTAAGAGCTTCTGTTCCATGGACCCCATAAATTCCTCAAATAAAATACTAGACGTAAATTTATAACAGTTCTGGCACCACCCTACCCATGAATAGCATATCAAGGCTCTCTTTCCCATGAAACTTGTGCATCTATAAGATCAGTGGCGGAGGCAGGATCAACACAAAGGGGTTCAAAAAAAAATTGTAGCTAGTAGGAATTGAATCCATGATCTTATGTAGATTTTGAACCCCCTTGACCACTAAACTACACTTTTTGATTTTATTAAGGGTATTTAAAACTTAATATATAGAGGTAAAAAATAGATTTTGCCTTATATATACAGTGTAATTTTTCGGCGAAGGGTGTTCAGGTGAACACCCTTGCACCCCCCTAAATCCGCCCCTGTATAAGATATATCTGTTGGAATTATTCATAATGCAAAGTCAAAAATTTCTTTTTGAAATTTCATTTATAACCAATAACCATGAGTTTTTTATTTATTTCCAAGTGACCTCTTGCATGAAGCCTTAAAGCCAAGCATTGAATGGCTTTGACATATTTTCAAGTGGCTTCTTGCATGAAGCCTTAAAGCCAAGTGTTGAATGACTTGGGCAAATCGCTATGCAAATCTACCAAATGTCTTCTTGCATGGAAGACAAGATACACTTGTCAATATTGGAGCCAAGTAGACTAACATAATGGGACAAGTGTCAAAAGTCTCTCGACACTTGTCATACATGCAACCTCCTTAATTTTCTATAAATAGGTTATGAATTAGCCATCATAATCACTCAATTCTTAACCAAGAATACATCTAACTAATCATTCCTTTCTTCCTAGTCTTCTTTGTGAATTACCCAATACATAAAATACCTTCTTCTTCTCTTCTTCCTGAGTAACTGTTTTGTGCAAATTCTAAACTTCTAGCCACGAGTGCACGTGTTTGGAGGTGCTGTGAAACCTTGGGAAGCGACCGGCCTTAACGATTTGCACCCAGTGGGGCCGAAATTGCTTTCAAGGCAGTGGCTTGCCACGACACAGTATTTTTGATAAGTTGTTCTTCTTTCCGTTTGTTCTTAGTCAATATTATCTACTCATTTTTCTTAAAATATGAAAGCGACTTCGCATATAATATTGACTAGTGGCCACCACTTTGAACAAAAAACTTCTTGATATCTCAGAGCTTGAGCCTTTAGATGGAAATAATTATAAGCGTTGGTCCCAGAAACTTTTAATTTTCTTTGAACAATTAGAAGTTGATTATGTTTTGTTTATCCTCCTGCTGATATTGTTGCTAATAGTTCTAATGCCGCTAATATTGATGTTGCTGATGATGCTGCTAAGAAGAAATTTGAAAAGGATAATAAAACAGTAAGAGGGCATCTGCTTAACCATATGACTAACCCTCTCTTTGATATGTTTATAAATTATAAATCTGCTAAAGTCATATGGGATAGTTTGGAGAAGAAATATGGTGCTGATAATGCAGGAAAAAAGAAGTATGTCGTTGGAAAGTGGATCAAGTTTCAGATGGTTGATGATAAGCCAATCATGGAACAGGTTCACGAGTATGAGAACTTAACTGCTGATGTTTCGAACGAAGGCATGGAGATGTGTGAGATTCTTCAGGCTAATATTTTGCTTGAAAAGTTTTCATCTTCCTGGAGTAATTACAGGAATTAACTAAAACACAAGAAAAAAAACTTAACTCTTCAAGAACTAATCGGTCACATGAGGAATGAGGAAGCAAACCGTCTCAAACATGAGGAGTCTGAACGATATAAGGATAAGATGAAATCTCTCTCTCTTAATTCTTCTAAAGCTAACCTTGTGGAATCTTCTAGTTCTTTTGTGAAAGACAGGTTTAAAGGAAAACAGCAGAAAGGCCAGAAGAAAGGAAATGTGAAGAAGCACAATTACTTCAATAAGTCGGAGGGCCATATTCAAAAGTCGAAAAGACCTTGCTATGTCTGAGGCAAAATTGGTCACAAGGCTTTTCAGTGCAACCATAGACAAGGACAAAGCTCAAAGAATGGAGGAAAAGCTCCAGTCCAAGCCAACCTTACTGAGGGTGGTGATGTCATTGCTGCTGCAGTTGTTGAGGTAAATATGGTGGCTAACAAGACTGACTGGATACTAGACACATGCGCTTCAAGGCATCTTTGCGCCAACAAAGAGCTGTTTCACGACTTTGAGGATTTTGTTGATGGCGAGTGTATCTACATGGGTAAATCCACTACAGGTAGAGTTATGGGTAAAGAAAAAATTCTCCTTAAGCTAACTTCTGAAAAAACCTTAGCCTTGAACAATGTTCTGTATGTACCCTCCCTTCGTAGAAGCTTAGTTTCTGGTGCGCTTCTCAACAAAGCAGTTCTTCAACTTGTTTTTGAATCTGATAAAATTATTATTTCTCGTGGGGGAGAGTTCGTTGGGAAAGGCTACCTTAGTGGAATTTTATTTGTACTAAACATCGCTCAAGAGATTACTAATAATGCTAGTACTTTCAATTCTGCTTATATTACTGAGTCTATTGATTTGTGGCATGGTAGACTAGGGCATGTTAATATTGTTTCTATTAAAAGACTTAGAAAAATAGAATTAATTCCTTCAGTTAATGTTGATAATTTTTCTAAGTATCATATTTGTGTAGAAGCAAAACATACCAAAAAACTTTTTAAGAATGTAACTATTAGAAAAATAAAATTGCTTGAACTAGTACATTTAGACTTAGCAGATTTCAAAAATATTGTTAGTAAAGGTGGAAAGAAATACTACATCACCTTTGTAGATGACTTTTCTAGATACACTAAGGTATATCTTCTTAAGTCAAAAGATAAAGCTGAAAGCATATTTTTTAAATACAAGGCAGAAATAAAGAATCAATTAGATAGAAAAATCAAGAGACTTAGGTCTGACAGGGGTAGTGAATATAGTACTAATACTCTAGAAGCTTTTTGTGAGGAAAATGGTATTATACATGAGATTAGTGCTCCCTATACTCCCCAACAAAATGGTGTAGCGAAACGAAAAAATAGAACCCTTAAGGAAATGATGAATTCTATGCTTTTGAGTTCAGCTTTATCTGATAATATGTGGGGGGGAAGCTGTTTTATCTGCATGCTATGTTCTTAATAAAGTCTCTCATAAGAAGTTAGATAAAACTCCATATGAGTTATGGAAAGGATTTGCCCCTAACTTAAAATTTTTGAAAGTGTGGAGGTGTTTGGCTAAGGTTGGTCTACCTGATTTTAAACAAGTAACTGTTGGACCCAAGACTTTTAATGTTATTTTCATTGGTTATGCTCAAAACAGTGTCGCATATATATTTATGTCTTTGAATGATAATTCTATTTGTGAATCTAGAGATGCAGAATTTTTTGAGCATGTTTTTCCATTGAAAAATAATGTGCCTAGTGATGTGCCTAATAATGCTTCTACATCTATGCATGTTAACTCTTATATTGTGCCTTCTTCTAGTGTTACTGCTAATGAGCATGAAAATAAACTTAGAAGAAGCAAGAGGCGTAGAATTGAAGCTAGCTTTGGTCCTGACTTTATCACTACTTTCTTGACTGAAAATATTGATCTTGATATTTTGAGGGATGAATTAGTGTCAATATATTTAATAGAAGAAGAACCTAAGACATACAGTGAAGCAATGAGGTCAACAGATGCTAGTTTTTGGAAAGAGGCCATTAAAAGTGAATTAGACTCTATAGTTTTTATTCATACTTGGGACTTGTCTGATTTGCCTAAAGGTTGTAAACCCATAAGTAGCAAGTGGATATTTAAGAAGAAATTGAGACCTGACGGTACAATTGAGAAATATAAGGCCAGACTTATTATTAGGGGTTTTAATCAAAAGAAAGATATTGATTACTTTGACACTTATTTTCCTGTGACTAAGATAGCAACTATTAGAACTCTTATTGTTGTAGCCATTATTCATAATTTAGTAATACATCAAATGGATGTTCAAATGGCTTTCCTAAATGGTGATTTAGAGGAAGAGATCTATATGACTTAACCTAAGGGATTTATGATCCAAGGACAGGAGAATAAAGTATGCAAATTGAAAAAGTCTTTGTATGGTCTAAAGCAGGCACCTAAGCAATGGTATGAAAAGTTTAATAACACATTAGTGGATAATGGTTTTGTTGTTAGTGCATCTGATACTTGTGTTTATTCCAAGATGATAGAATCAGACTGTGTTATTATATATTTGTATGTGGATGACATGTTAATCTTTGGCCTTAATATGAATGTTGTTAATGAGACTAAGAATTTTTTATCTTCTAAATTTGAAATGAAAGATCTTGGAGAAGCAGATGTGATTTTACGGGTTAAAATGAAAAGAACTTCTAATGGTTTTTCATTGTCTTAGTCTCATTATATTGAGAAAATGTTGAAAAGGTTTAATTGTTTTGATGTAGCACATGTGAGGACTCCTTATAATCCTAGCATACACTTGAAAAAGAATAAAGAATCTAGCACTTCTCAAACTAAGTATGCTAAAATAATTGGTAGTGTAATGTTTCTCATGAATTATACACGACCTGATATTGTTTATGCTGTTAGTAGATTGAGTAGATATACTCACAACCCTAGTAGTGAACACTGGAATGCTCTTCATTGTTTGTTAAGATATTTGAGGGGTAATATAGATGATTGTTTGTATTTTAATAAATTTTCTGCTGTTTTAGAAGGATTTTGTGATACAAACTGGGTTACTGACAATGATGAAGTTAGCTCCACTAATGGCTATGTATTCACTTTGGGTGCATGTGCTATTTCATGGAAGTACTTGTATAGCACGATCTACTATGGAGTCTGAATTCATTGCTCTTGAGTTGGCAGGGCAAGAAGCTGAGTGGTTGAGAAACTTATTGGCAGACGTACCTTTGTGGGGGAGACAAGCTTCACCAGTTTCTCTACATTGTGACTCACAGGCAGCAATTGGAATTGCCAAAAATAGTGTGTACAATGGAAAAGAAGACATATCTGCATTAGGCATGGTGCGGTAAAATAGTTGTTAAAACACGGTGTTATTTCCTTGGAATATGTAAGATCCAAAAAAAATTGGTGGATCCTTTAACCAAGGGTTTGGCAAGGAGAGTTATCCTTGAAACGTCGAGGGGGATGGGGCTAAAGCCCATGGATTGAGGAAGTATGATGGATACCCGTTTCTGGTCAAACGAAACCATATGAGACCTTAATATGCACTACATTTTCTATCCCTATGGCGTGTGATAGTGCTTTATAAGGTTGAGCTTATTGTGCTCTTACTGATTCCATAGCCTTGAGGTAGTCTATGTGTAGAAAGACTTGATGAAATCACCTACGTGAGTGTAAAGGTGTGGTCACCTTTTATGAAAGACTTGGGATGTCTTTCGAGAGCACTCATGAGACCCAACGTATGTGCACGACCATAAAAGCACTCTGTTAGTATTGCATAGTTTGCACAAAATTAAGGATATAGTATGTGTTGTAGGGGTCTCAATTAATGTCCATTCAGTTCAAGAATACTTCACTTTGTAGATGTTAGTTGTTGCCTCATTTTACTACGTGTCAATTCAAATCGAAAGATATTGACACTTAAGTACATGTTCCTTCTTTTGCCCAGAATAGTTCTATTTTTATCTTTGCATTAGTAGGGGATTGTTGGAATTATTCATAATGCAAATTCAAAATTTTCTTTTTTAAATTCCATTTACAACCAATAACCATGAGTTTTTTATTTATTTCCAAGTGGCCTCTTGCATGAAGCTTTAAAGCCAAGTGTTGAATGACTTTGACATATTTCCAAGTGGCTTCTTGCATGAAGCCTTAAAGCCAAGTGTTGAATGACTTGGACAAATGGCAATGCAAATCTACCAAATGTATTCATGCATAGAAGACAAGATACACTTGTCAATATTGGAGCCAAGTGGACTAACATAATGGGACAAGTGTCAAAAGTCTCTCGACACTTGTCATACATGCAACCTCCTTAATTTCCTATAAATAGGTTATGAATTATCCATCATAATCACTCAATTCTTAACCAAGAATACATATAGCTACTCATTCCTTTATTCCTAGTTTTTTTTGTGAATTATCCAACACATAAAATACCTTCACCTTCTCTTCTTCCTGAGCAACTGTTTTGTGCAAATTCTAATCTTCCAGCCACGAGTGCACGTGTTTGGAGGTGCTGGGGAATATTGGGGAGTGATCGGCCTTAACGATTTGCACCAGTCGGACCTAAATCGCTTTCAAGGTAGTGGCTTGCCACGATACAGTATTTCTGATAAGTTGTTCTTCTTTCCGTCTTGTTCTTAGTCAATATTATCTACTCATTTTTCTTACAATATCTAGGTAAAGCTATTGTTATAAGTTGGACTCTAAAAGAATATGTATATTGACTCATATTAAATTAATTAGAAATTAATTTTAGGGAAAAGAGACCGATACAAATTAATCAGTCCTCTGCTCTACCAGTTGAGCTATCACGACTATTCTTAATGTAGTATTCTCATTTTATTAGAGAATGAGGGTCTATGTCTATTAATAATTTATAATGATCCAACCAGTCATTTTGTATATTTGAACTCTGTTTTCCCTATTTGATGTTCCTTCATGTTGTTTGTTGTTTTGTGACTTACGTGGGTGATTGGTTTGGCTTCAGGAAAGTTTGAGAAGGAATTGATCATTTTGGAAGCTTAATTTATAAGAGATAACCAAGGTTTGACTTTTGAATAGACGACCTCAGATTGGTGATTTCATGGTCCTAATAAGTTCTTATGGTGATTGTGGATTTAGGGTATGTTCGGACTTGGATTTGGAGGTTCCTAGAAGGTTTTGGCTCTAATTGTCGAATGTTGGCAATTTGAAGGTTTGGAGAGTTCATAGGCTTGATTGACACTTGACTTTGATGTTATCAAGGTCTGGTTAATGTTTCATGGCTTTGTTTAGGTTCATTTGGATGATTGGAACTTGTGTACGAAGTTTGGTCAAAATTCGAAATGTCTAAGTGTGATTCGGATGTGTTCGGCGAAATTAGAATGGGAAGTCAAGAGATAGATTTTGGACATGGATTCTTGATTTGATATTATTTGTAGTGTTTCGAGCCCTTCGATAAGTTTGAATTAGGTATATATACTTGTTGGTATGATTGGACGGATTTTCGAGAGACTCGGGTGTGATTCGGGGCGGTTTGGACCATTGCTCTTTGTTTAGGAGCCGTTGGTTTCTGGTGCAGGTTAACGCTTCATGATCGCGGAGAGAGTAACGCGATTACGGATAAGGAACGGTTGGTAGATGGGTTTTTTCATCACGTTCATGACATAAAGATCGTGTTTGCGTAGTGGATCGACAAGGAGCATGGCAATCGCATGGGCACCATCGCGTTCGCATAGGGTCGGAGCCAGTTGAAGGGTTGGTCTTCGCATTCGTGTAGAGGGGTCGCGTTTACGGAGTAGAGGCTATTTGGCTTTTGCGATCATGGAGGGTCAAACTCGATCGCATAGGGTATTTTTGGACAACATCGGATTTTTGCTTCGTCATCGCAAAGCTTTGGACTGGGATCACGAAGGGTATGCTTAGGCAGACCACTTAAGTGACTTATTTCGGAATTTTACCCAATTGCTCATATTTTGAACTCTGGACTTCGAGAGGTGGAGATTTTGAAGAGCAATTTCACTACATCATTAGAGGTAAGAAATGTTCACTTGGATTTGATATTATATCTAAATTTTCATGAATTTCTACACCTAAAATATGAATTTATAAAGTAAAATTTGGGATTTTTGTGTACAACTTAAGAGGATGTATTTTGGGATCTAATCACATATTTGGACTCATGAAATTATGGATAGTTGAGATCTACCCCTTGAGTTAGATTTTGACCATGTGGACCCGAGTTGACTTTTAGGGATTGATTAAAAATTCGAGCTTTATTTTTTGGAATAAATTTCTATGGCTTTGTTTGATATTTTTGGGTTATATTTGACTAGATTCGAGCGGTTTAGAGTTGAATTTCGACGATTTGGCGAATTTTGGTTGATTTTTAGCTACTCGATGAAGGTAAGTCTCTTGGCTAACCTTGTTAAGAGGGAAATCATCTAGGATTGACTTGATTGCGATGTGTTTGAAATATTAGGAGTGTGGTATATGCGGGGTGGCAAGCGTATATACACGTACCAAGTTTATATCATGTTCGGAGTAATTGAGATACTTTGTGCCTTGTTTTGATTATATGCTCATCTTGATTTATGATTTGTTTGGTTATATGACTATATTTGCTCTCTTATTCATGTTAGAGATCATGCCTAGGTTTATGAATATTTATGAAGGCATGGGAGCTTATTCTTAATATATTGAATTGCTTGAATTAACTGTCATATAGAAATTATATGAGCATATATCTGCATAATTATTATTAAGTCCTTATGCATCTTTTATCTATTAATTTTTGGGTATGTGCATACGTATCATATTTGGATACTTGATTTGGACTGATATTATGGAACGAAAAGTAAGGTCGAGCGATTGAGATACAGTTATGGGCCTATGGCACACAGGACATTATGAGTGATATTTGATTATAAGTGAGCTATCAAGTTCCTTTTTGCGCTTGGATAAGGATCTGTCCCTCTAGAGTCAGGTGATAACCTATGTTACTTTGGGTCATATGAGTGTGGTCAACACATGAAATGTCTATCGGGTTTCAGTGATACATAGATTGTGTATGGAGTTCAGTGATACATAAATTGTGTGTCGGGGTACATGGATCATATACCAGTTATGGTGAGTAATAGAGTTTGAGCATGCATAGACATTCCTGATTCATTTAGAAGCATTCTTTTAAATGCTAACTGTTGCATACCACTTATATATGTGAGTGGGGAGCCTCGACCCCATTGATTGAAGTATGCCATCTTTAAATGTTATCTGAGTAGCGTTATGATTATCTCTTGAATTGGAAAAGCATACTTTATACTTTTCGAATGTTTTACATTTTTAATACTTGTTGTTCATGAAATTATTTACAGTTTCAGTTCTGAGCTATGCTATTAATATCTGTGTTGTAAGTATCTGATGCCTATAGCCTTGCAACTACTTCTTCGAGGTTAAACTAGATACGTACTAGGTTCCGATTGTGTTGTACTCATGCTACGCTTATGCACAACTTTTTGTGAAGATCCTCAGGTGAGTACTAGCGGGGCCTCTTGCTGAGCCTAGGAGTTTGCTCGGAGATTTAAGGTGAGCTACACTCCATGGATTCTTTCTGCAATGCCTGAGTCCTTGTCTTATATTATCCTCTATCTATTTTCATTATCTCGATCAGTTTTGATCATGTATTCAGACTTGTACTTATTCAGTAGTTACTCGTGTACTTGTGCCACCTAGTCCTTAGGGCTTATACCATTTTAGTCATGTTCGAACCATATTATGATTGTACGAAATATTGTGCTGTTTTGAGATTATTCCTATATTTATTTATAATATGACTTTGTTAATTAAAGAAATCTAGACTATTGATTGTGAGTTGACTTGCTTATCAAATATGGCTAAGATGGAATTTTGGGTCGTAATACAACTCGTTCCAGATTACAAGTTGCATTCTACTCTTCTATGTTGTTCTAGATTAAAAGTTACATTTTCCTCTTCCAATCTGCCTAAAATCCGGTTGGCAAAGAGACCTAGTAACTATGCTTAGTAGGATACAACAGTTACTAGGTAAAATAGTCGGAAAACGCGCATGCTAAACCAGACACTATTATCTAAAATAAGTTGCAATATACTCTTCTACGTTGGCATGAAGTTCGACTTGAAAGACCAAGGAAAAAGATCAGCTTGAGTGCCCAGATGGATGAAACGTGAAATATATCATAATAATTCAATCTAGGTTGAAATCTTCTATAGTTATCATGATAACCTACTTCCAAACGTAGCCAATGTACCTGTTGTGTCGATTCATTAAACTATAGGGGCACAACTTATAAGGCATCTTAAGATGTTACAGTGTAGGACACTGATTGAATATTTTTTATGTAACAAAATAACCAAAAGACATCGAAAATGAAAACCACAGAAAGCAAACCTTCGATCTGAAGGTAGGATGACAAAGAAATGAACATGACACTACTTTTTCATCAACTTTTTTAGCACGCAATGATCAACCATCATCAGCACAATGCTCTTAGCCTGTTTTACTAAATTGTGGCTGGTTTCATACATCTCACGTTTCACATTTGCAGCTAAAGACAAATAGTTCAGTGGCATTTAAATGCCACAACGAGTTAACAGGAGATCATAGAATCCTATAACATGTTCATTACATAAGGAGCGACCAAATTCAGATGAGAGCGCACACAATCTTCAGGTTTTGAGAGGATTCTAGCTAAGTGGCAAAATCTCTGAGACCAGCAAAAGATAACCAACAAGCTGTACTTAAATACACAACATAGAAAACCAAAGCATAAGATCAGGAAAATGTTCACCCAACAGAACTTATGGGTTGGCATAGCGAAAAACGAAAACATTCACCTCCTCTTTAGTCAAAAAAAAAAGATTAGCATTCTCGCGCTTAACATCAATACTCAGATGGAGAAATCACGTCATCAATCTTTAGAATCATCTTGACAACCTGAGTTGCAAGCAATATCTGTTGTTGCTTCCCAATTAAAGTCTCGAAGACATTTTGCTCACGCATGTCGTTTGTGCCAACATCATTGCAGTCTATTCCACAGCATGGATTGTTCTCCTGCGTAAAAGATTTGAAGTTAAGGTTATAACACAATTGATTTGAAAACATCCGATACATACATGGCAGAAATGGGAAGAACAGCTTCTGAAACTCTCTTTTCTAACACTCAACAGCCTGGGATATGTCATGATATGTCACAAGGTTATAACACAATTGTTCTGAAAACATCAGATACATACATGACAGAAAATGGGAAGAACAGCTTCTGAAACTTTTTCTTTTTCTAACACTCAACAGCCTGGGATATGTCATAAGGTCAAAAAAAAGTGTTCTGAAAACATCGGACACATCGATGACAGAAAATGGGATAAACAGCTTCTGAATGTCATAAGGTCATAAAAAAGTGTTCTGAAAACATCGGATACATCGATAACAAAAAATGGGATAAACAGCTTCTGAAACTTTTTTCTTTTTCTTACACTCTAACAGCCTGGAATATGTCATAGTACGACTCTTCAATATTGGACTAAGTTTAATATTGATCCTAGGGACTAATAAGCTGGATTACCTTAATTTGCTGAGCCTTAACAGCAGATAGAGTTTCAATGGGCTGCAGACCACTGTTCTCAGCAAGTGCCATTGGGACAGAATCCAAAGCATCAGCAAAGGCCCTGATCGCATACTGCAGAGAGATGGATTGAGGCCTCGGCTAATGACAGTTAAATACAAAAGGCATACAAAGAAAAACTGAAAGAGAAAAAGTAAAGCTACCTGCTCAACTCCTGGGTGTTTATCAGCAGCCGCTTCCACAGCAATTGAGCAAGAAATCTCTGCTGAACCACCACCATACACAATTGAATTGTTGCGAATTAGATTTCTAGCAACGCATAAAGCATCATGGATACTACGTTTCGTCTCCTCTATCATCATCTTGTTGCCTGTACATTGATCAAACAACAGCTCAGGCATCCAAATTCATGACAGTTCTTGCAGTATGTAATGTCATTCACATAGTGCACCATAATCTTTAGAACAAGAACCTCAAATTTGCATAGAAAAACACACTGCACCATGATTGTTTGTCAATATAAACCGTACAAAACCAAATTAATCTATGTTTCTATTGCCTATCCTAAACAGTGTTTTAAAAGGCGTTTTTGGGGGCTAGGCGCACCAAAAACGCCCTGAGGCAATGGTGTGGGGCGAAAGTCTCAAAAGGCCAATTCAGGACATACACCCAGGCGTTTGAGGTGCATTTTTCTAGTGAGGCGTAAGACCCAGAGACTTTCAAATTAAAACAAAATTTGTTGAATAAACCCTTCATATAATACCAAATTCTCAAAAGTCGGCTTGGTAATTACTCAAAAGTGAGCTTGGTAATTACTCAAAAGTTCTAAAAAGAAACTGAAATGTACTAAACTTAAAAGTGAAGACCTTTTTTTATTGATTGAAGCCCTAATTCATGGTCTTTCCCAATTCTTTATCTTGTCCGCTAGTCTGCTAATATCTTCCAAAGCAAGGAATATTCAATTTTTTTTACAAATACAAAGAGAACTACATTCTCCTTCATAGGAGCAAGTTTAAAGTTCAAATTGCAGGTTAGTCATCCTTTTTGTTCCTCCATGTAGAATACTTTATTCTTTTATACTCAAGTTACGCGCGCACACACACATATATAGTTTTCTTCAATTTTTATGCAATTTTAACAATTTTACAAATATTTACTATGATTATATTATTTTATAAAAATTAAAAATTAAATCCCTATCGGGCTTACGCCACGTGCCTCGGGTCTTAGCCTCGCTGAGGCATATGTAAAACGCCATGTCGTACGCCCACGTCTTTTAGAACACAGATCCTAAATAAGCACTTTTTTAGAAAATGCTATTCACTGAGCATTTAAAATGTGCTGTACTTTTTGTTACACTCTTTTGTTGTCATAGATTTGTTTATTAGGTATAATTTAAATGTCATATCCAGGTTGATAAGTAATTACAAAAGCATATTTGATTTTAACTAATTACAAAAGCATATTTGATTTTAACGAATGATTTTTCACTTTCATACAATGTAATGTTAGGGGAAACATATTTATTAAACGTTAAACCAGATCAAATCAAACCATTGATACTGCATACAGCAAGAACCATCGGATCTAAATATTACTCCCCCCGTCCCAGTTTATATAGCACTCTTTCCTTTTTATAGCCATTGCACAGACAGGGAAAGGACAAAGTACAGAAGATCCAAATACACGTTAATTATTGTGAATACTGATTAACAGCTAAAAGAACTAACAAAAAACACATGTGATTTCCATTGGTAGCAGAATGAACTAATAAGGCATCTCAGAAGCAACATTGATTAAAAATTAAAAAAGAGATCAAAATCCAGCAAATGCAAATTTCCATCAACAGTAGAATGTACTAACAAGGCATTCCAGCAGGCAACCAACTTACCACCACGGATGAATATAGTTACTGCCCTTGAATTTGCACAATGTTCAATGTATATCATTCTGTCCTTTGTAGTACCAAAAGATTTCTCCCGAACTATACCAGCCTGAACTTATAAAACATCATATTTAGACGGTAGAGAGAAGTACAAATCCATAAGGACATGGAGTACCATTAGTAAAAATAGAAAGATTAATGAAATGAAAAGGCTCTCAGGGAATACTTAGCAAGCTATGAATGTCTGTTGTTCCTAGGTACTACTGAACGAGAAAGACTTTCACAACATATCTGTGCACTTCATTAACAATATATATGCAAAAGATGCATAACCTATCAATAAACTTTAAGATAAGCCTGTTATTTGCTTTGAGAAAACTAACCAATCTTCTTTTAACAACTTCCACACAAAACTTAGACCATACATGTCCACGATGTTTCATAGATACATAATATACATCCACAATTAGAGCAGAAAGAAATGTGTCTAAAGGGGTGTACCTTGCCAAGTTTTTCAGGTGTCAACTCTTGAAACCTTGGTACTATTCTCCCACCTAATCAGATGCACAAATACCAAGAACATGCAATTAGAGTATCAGATCCAACAGAAACACAGGAAGATGAAGGCATCATATCAATAACAATAAGAAAAGTAGACACAAACCTGTGGCAATTGCTATCAGCTCCAATTCCACACCACCTACCCATCTAACAGCAGGCAAATTTCTATGCATTAATAAGTGATTTGCTTCATCATCAAAACCCCACTGGCAGATAACCAATGTGGCACCAACATCCTGTTAGGTATTGGCACAGTTGTTAGACATATGAAGCTCCATAGAAGATTGTAAGGAAATAAAGATCCTGATAAGATCAACTGCATCTAAAACCACATACTGCAACAATAGACCCTAAAACCTCACATCATAGATCTTGCATCACCACATGAAGGTCCTTTATATATGAGCCAATGATAATTTGTGAGCTAAACACTGGCATCGACTGCCTCTACTTGTTTATGCTAATAGCAGACCACACAGTAGGCAGGAAGGGAGAACAGATATCTCTGCATTGCTTTCTTAATTTAGTTTTGCATATGCAAAAACTGTCTGGAAAAAACAAATTCCTTTGCTTAAAGAAATAAATGTGTGAGAGAGAACTGGGAAGGGAATAGGTTTTGCAACATTATCACCTGAAAATTCACGGGGAAAACTACAGTTTCAGCTGATCATAGACTTTACATTACTCCAATACATCTATAAGGGCTAAGACACATCCATTAAACTTTTATTGCCCCAACCTTCCCATTTTCATTGCCTTATTGGAACAAAAAGAATAGGTTCAGCTCTTTCTTCTTATTTTCCTGTAGAAAAGGTTTCTCAACTATCTATAACTCATATACAAATGTTGCAGTTTTACCTTGCATTTCTGAACCATGTCATCAAAATACTTCTGCTCTTGATGGCGTAAAGTTTGAAACTTTTCCACAGAATCAATGTCAACCTTATGTTTGGTCTTTGGCTTTGGAGGCTCAAAAGGACATGTCAGAATCGCAATTTTTGCATCCTCAATTTGCTTTGGCATCTGCGGATGACTCATATCTTTGTCAACTACAATACCATAAATTAGCTCTGTGTCCTCTAACTTTCCACCAACTTTTCCTTCAACTTTAATTAAGTCCAGGTTTACATCCTTCCTCTCCAAATCAGCAACTGCCAGAACTGCTTTAACAGCAATTTCCGCCATACTACGCTTGCATCTATTCACACTGCAGTAAAGCATTCATATCAAAACAAGTAAAATTCTGTTGCAGGCTTGTCAGCATTGTAATCAGTATCAGAAGTAGCAAATAGAATCCATGATGCATTTCCTGAATATATTACAGGCCTGTCCCGCAACGTGATAAAGTACAATTACACAACATATGAAATCCTTTTTAATAAGGTCACAATTCACAACATAAGAAATCCTAACCAAACACTGAAATTGACTTGTCACTTACATCTTGGATGACAAAGTAGTCATGCAGGTTTGAATCAAAGGCTCAACATCATTCAGACCGAATTCAAACTTGTTTGCTACACGCTCCAAATGCTCAACTGCAATCCTTGAAGCCATTTCATACCCTTCTGCAACCCGTATAGGATGAATACCACGTTCTAACAACTTCTCAGCTTGTTCTAGAAGTGCCCCAGCCATGACAACAACTCCAGTGGTTCCATCACCAATTTCGTAATCTTGACTTCGTGATAACTCAACCATCAACTTTGCAATCTGATTGTCAACATCCATCTGCTCCAAAATGGTTGCACCGTCATTTGCTGACAATACAAAACTCCAATATTAGTAAACTCTAAAAAAGTGATGAGATTTGTATACATAGGTTGGATGAAGAAAGAGAAGAGCGCAAAGTAGTGTCAACTATGCGATCAAAATATTACAGCTCTGGCCAAACATAAGTAGATTATAACTACTGTATAGAATAAAGGCACATCTGAAAGAAAGAAAAGAAACATGACCTCATCAAAAAGCTTAAAGAAAGGCCTCAAATGGCATGCCTTATGAATAAGGCAAAGCTCCAAGGAAAAATTACTGTGTGATGCCCTATGGTCCATCACAAAAACTACATTTCCAAGAACATCGATTAGAACATCATAAGAAGCGGGATCATTTTGCATTCTTATAGGGAAGGCATGCATGAGGCTAATCACATCAAAGCCACACACACCCATTCCCCCCACTCCAAACCCAACCACACCCCACTCCAAGGAAAACAAAACAGACCCTCTTAATGGGGAACACAGGCAATAAACTATAATATAAACTGCTCTAACAATAGCCTCCAAAAGCAATAAACGGTATTGTTACTTCTCAAACATTATAATGCAGCTTTCACATTTGAACCTTTTAATGAAATGAACAAGAATAGACATAAAGCAAAGATTTCCTCCCTTGACTGTTCACAATTCCCACATCAGAAATACTACTAATCTGTACAAACTAAAATCACATCCTAAAACAAACATAACAAAGCCAACTCCCACGAATAAAATGTATCCAGGGTAAGCACTATTCGCTTTGAATTCCTCTGAAAACCACAAATAATAGCAGATACTCATACTGATATACATCACATCAAACAGATTAAATGAAACAGACATAACTTAAACAAACAATGGAGGTCCAAACTCCAGGAGCACAACTAACTAGATACTAGAACCCTATCTAGTCACAGTCAATATTCTACTAAGACTAACAACTGAAAAGGAACTCATAAGCTCACTCATTGCAACCTCTGACGAAATTTCTCAGGATCAGTTATGCATCTACGACTAAATGAGATACACCTAACAGAACCAAATCTACTGATCTCACAGTTTCTCACGTGTTATTCAGAATCTCAAGATTACAACTAGCAAAGCAGAATCCGCTTACTTAAAAATAAAACGTGTATGTTCTATCAAGATGTCATTTACGGTGTTTGATTACCAATGAATATTTTCCCAGGGCACATTTTCCACCAAGATGTGGAAACTGACCTCCCTCCCTCATGCTCAAAACCATATTCCTTTATGCATCCCAGCTCATACTCCATATCACTTGTGGCAGCCATTGCTAAACAATACAATGAATCATTGAAGCTCAAAATGTTCTTTAAAACACTATCCAATTCTTATCAATCCTTAACAAATATTTTCTCCTGAAAATATTTTCTGCTCACTGACCAAACTTCCCTGGAGAGCACTTTGCACGAGAACATTAATCTACGGAAACATTCACCTTCCTACCGAACACACCAAATAACAGTTCTACAAAAATCAAATCAAAGCCAAAAAGGACGCCTTTTTTTTAAACCGTAAATCTCAAAAGTAGTAATACGGAACTAGAATAAGGTAAATCAAACTTGAATGAATAGTATGGAATAAGAATATACTGATGGTGACATCGCCGTCGGGGCTCTGAAGCATCTTATCCATGCCTTTAGGACCCAATGAGGTACGCAGGATACGCGCAACAGCTTTTCCAGCGGAAATGTTGGCCTTTTGAGCATCGAGGCCTCTTAATCTGGTTTTCTGTTCTTGCTCCCTTAGTATTATGAACGGCCTTCCGAATTCATCGAAAGCTAAAGCCATTGTTTCCGGTGACCTGCTCTCCGGTCAGATCGGATACTGAAAATCTCCGTCGACGATGACAGACAAGGGCGGCTCTAGGGTAAAGAAGTGAAGCTATTTCCTTAGGCCCCCAGTATTTAAGGCCCCAAAAATATAAGACAAAATTACCCTCATTGTAGTTGGCCCAATATTCTAACAAAATTGGGCCTATATTTTCGATTCTTACCCGAATGGCCCAGTTTTCTTAATGTTGAAAATTTATTTTCACTAATTAGCCGTCGTCCCACTCTTGTTCTTTATAGAGAGGAAATTTTCCATTCCCAAATTCTATTTCAGATTTTCTATCCACCCACTTTCTCTTTCATTTTCAATCTCTTGCTCTTTCTCTCTCTTGACAAAATAGTCGAGTTCTTCTTCAGATTGCCTTGCTCCGTCCATCTGTATCTTCCTTTTCCACAAAATAATATTGTTAAACAATCCACACCGGATCTATCTTTTGTAGCCTTTTTCTTTTCAATTCAGTGCTCACCGAAGCCGATTCCAACTTTCACATTAGAGGATCTTTTTATTCCCGTTTGAAGAAAAAGAAAATATTGAGTGGTTATTTCTTTTAAGTCTTGTCTCTTATTCTAAGTTATGAAATCTCCTTTTTTTTGGTAATTTTTCTTCTTCTTCTTCTTCTCACTTTTAATGACTTGTAAAGGAAAAGTGACTTGTAAATGAAGGAAGAATGATGTATATGTTGTATATAACTATATATACTTTGTATAATCATATATAACCATGTATATTTGTGTGTATTCTCATAGTTATACAGAAATATACATGATTATACACAAGTATACAAGATTATACATAATTATAACCATGTATATTTGTGTGTATTCTCATAGCTATAAGGAATGATACATGATTATACACAAGTATACCAGATGATACATAATTATACAACATAGATAATTGTAAAAAAATTACCTTCAGATAGTGTGTGTGTGTATATATATGTGTGTGTATAATTAACGTATGACTATGTATATCAATGTATATAAGGTGTTTAATAATGTAAATTTTTATTTTTGCCAGTGAAATAAGAATTTCCCTTACAAGACTTTAAATTTTGAGATATAAAAATAAAATTATAGACTCTAAGGATGAATATATTTTTATTTTTAACTTCAACTTCCTGATATTCTGAAGTTTAGGTAATACTATACAGAGGGAAGTAAAAAATAAATAAGAATGAAAATGGAAAAAGGAAAAAGATAAAAATAAAATAAAAAACCGAAATCTGATTTAGCGTGATTTTGGGTGTAGTTGCCGAAGTTGTGGGTTAGGCGGCTGAAAATTATTTGTGATCTACCGGATGAAAACTGTATTTGTGGGTTAGGCGATTAAAAAGTGCTTTCTCCAAGTGTATATATGTAAAATTATCCCAAAATATGAAGTATGATTATATATATAATTTATATTTATATAATTATTGATAAAATATTTTATATTTTAATATTTTTTTGAAACTTGGTAGAGGTGGGATTGAATAATCTAATAGGATAAAAAA
>MU787036.1:99460-127280 GCA_026770625.1 Nicotiana glauca
AAGATTGTCTACTCCTTAACACCAAAAATATTTTAGAACTTTCAATTAAATTACTTAAATCTTCATATTAGTAAATATATTTTTTTGTAAAAATATCAAAGGGGACATATTGAAAATACATGTCTAACATCTTATATATTTAAGTTAGCTCTTATTAATATAAATAATAATAATATTATTCTGTGAAGTTAAAGGCTTTATCATTTAAGAATGTTATACTGTAAATACCAAATATGAAAAATGGCAACACTAACTTTTTTATGCATATGTATTAATAAAAAAATATAAGGTCTCTTATTAAAATCTGGCTTTAGGTCACTAATTTTATTAAGCCGCCCTTGATGACAGAAAGAGGGTTTCGCGATGAATCTAGAAGGGTTTCAGAACCCTAGCTGCGATAAACCCTACACATGAAAATGCTCCCGCTTTTATACACATGCCCGTTTCTCAAATATAGAGTCGGGTCGGGTGAGCTTAGTGTATTTTATAAAAAACGAAAATGTGAATTTTGAAATAGTCTCTCAAATATAGGGTTGTGCACGGATCAGATTTAGCACATTTCGGATTCTAGAAAATGCAACGCGAATTCGATCTGAATTCTATCGGATCGGATTTCGGATCGGATTATTATGTCTCAAAGTTCCAAACTAATACGTATATTTTATTTGTAAAAGAGGCAATACATTAAAAAAAAATCATATTTATGCAATTATGAGAGTATTATGGTACCAATATAGCTAAATCAAAAAATTGTAAAGGTAATAACTTGGAGAAAGATATAAAGGAAGTACGCACTACCCGAAATTAAAGCGTAGTATTTATACATTGCCTAATAATTTCAGATTTCGAATCGGATTAAAATATATCAATTCAAATCCGGTCCAAAATCTAAAATTTTAATAAATACAATCCGAAATCTGATACAATTCGAAATCCAAAATCTGAAATCCGAGATCCGAAATCTGAATTTGAATGGATCGGTTCGGATTTTAGGATTTCGGATATCCGATCCGAATAAACAGCCCTACTCAAATATATTATTGCTTTTAAAATTTTGCTAAGTGTGAGCATTTTTAATCGCCATCAAATATTTAATAAATTTCAAGTGTTAATGATTTTAACAAAAAATAAAAAAGTAAAAAAAATAAACGAAAACTCGCATTTAAAGGTAGAGTTTTTGCATTTTATGTTATGTTTTATATATTTTCCGGCGTCTATTGTAGCTTTTGCGATGTAGTTACTATAATTTCTATAATTTTTATTGTATTCGTAAAAATCAATCTCACCACGTAGCATGACAAAATAATCGCACGTGATGGGAGCGGCTCAAGATCCGTAATCACGAAGGCCAAAATCGCAATAACAATATAATAGTAGCCAGGATTGCCCATCTACATTCAGAGCAGGAGCAATCGGAAGAGCTTGTACCCGAAACAGACTATCACTTTCAGTATCGAACTCTACTGCGCTCAATATCTTCTGGAGATCATGGTCCCCGTCTATTATGCTATCATGGTTACCGCTAGCGAGGATTTCACCTTCCCACTAACCACTTACACATAATAGGGCTAGAAATTCGGAATGTCACATCCCACTTAGGCGATAAATACCTTACCTTACTTATAACACACACCTGATGACACGTAACATATTGCTCACTGTTTATTCTACATAGCCTTCTACGAAGCTATCATCTTGATTATTTCTTTTGAGGATTCTTGTACAGTCTAACATAGCCATATCAGAGGCCAAACACTCAATAAGAATTCTTTTATCTCAATCTTTATTTTTGTTTATTCATCATTCTTGTTCATTATTTTATTATATGTATTTTGAATTATTCTGTTTGCTAGTGGCCTTAGCATAATTGTTTATTTTAAAATTAGTTTTTGGGTTAAACAGTTTGGTGCCCACCGTGGGGTCTAGCAATTGAGCATTTGAACCAAAGTCATAATATTTTATTTTTAATGTTTCTACTATTTTCACTTTTTCGTTACCTATTCAAGGAAAACACCAGGTATGGAGTCAATAACCAGCATGTGAACTCGATGGTCCAGCTAGCAGAATAAACTTGAGGATCATGAAACCCAAATGATCAATCTTTCGGAATATCGCCGTCCTATTCTAGGAAGAATTTTCCAGTAAGATCCACTAGGAGGGGTGATGACGATGCAGGTTAGAGATGACAGTGAAAGATTTTATAATGCAGAAACAACAATTGAATGCTCAAATCAGAGAGGCATTAAGGGTTCTTACAAGTGGCGCTATAGTAGCAATACCAAACCTGCCTCCAAGAGTGCATGTCGACATAGAAACACCCAATTTCAAACTAAGGAAATGGGAATGGGGGTATTTCCGAATAACACTGAAGGCGTAGACTCAGGTACGATAGAAAATTATGAATTACAAAATTTAATTCTACCTTACAACAACAGGTCAAGAAGCAAAACGAGCAGATCAAATAGATCCTAGGAGTTCCACCTGTCACCAAAGGAATTGGCACAAACAAATGCCCTCAATAACCATAGAAGTCGAGTGCCCCCTTTACCCATCCCAAAGAAGTTTAAAATCCCGGATATCTCCAAATATGATGAAACTTCGGATCCGCATAACCATATCATGGCCTATACAACCAGATCAAATGGAATGATCCCACAAAATAAGAAATCGATTATGTACTCTTCAAGAAATTCGAAGAGACCTAAACTAAAGGATCCCTAACTTGGTACTCCATCTACTTGAAAATTCTATTGGTTCCTTTGATGAACTGGCATATACTTTAAAAAGCACACTCAGAGCACAACATGTAGCAAGACAGATGGAGGATATTTTTAAAACTCAACAAGGAGACACAGAACTGCTTCGAGACATTGTAGAGTAATACCAAGGGGAAAGGATACTGCTCTCCACTGTGGCAGACAACTAGGCAAGCATGACCTTCACAAGAAACCTGAATGAGAAAAGTTTGGAAGCTACTAGGAGGCCAAAAGATAGTATTTAGGAATTTCCACTCGAGACATGGAACAACATGTACCACAATTATAGCACCAAGCTTCGAATAGAGGATGATATCTTAACGCTATCCGGATTCGAGAAAGAAAAAAGATATAAGGGGATACAACCATCGTCCAAAAGCGGTCTATAGATGAGAAGATGCTAGATACTGAGACTCCAAGGTCCGATACGAACCTTATTCCAAGCCCTCACATCAAAAGAATTGACCGGAGGCCAAGGCCGATTCGGGGCAATAAAAACTCTAGGTGAATGAATAATGTAATACCATATCGAGTAGGGAAAGATCCAAAAGCATCAAAAGTCAGTGATTACCACCTCTAGCCAAATCTTGCTGATTAAAACTTCAACATTAATATATTCGAGTTAATGGTGGTGCTCAAATTATGGGAATCAAAGTAAGATGGCCAAAAGATATGGGAATGGATCCAAGCAAGCAGAGTAAGAAATCCTAGTGCGAGTTCCACCATAAGACCACTGACTGTAGAGTCCTTCAAAACAAAACAAATCATCTTCTCAAACAAGGATATTCCACTAAACTCTTCAGCAAGAAAGGGAAGCAATCCTATATGAAGAACATAAGTAAGGAGGAGCCACCTCAGCTCCCGTCGCCAAAATGAATAGTCAACGTCATATTTTGAGGAGAAGAAGTGAAAAAGTTGACATTCATAGCATTACGGAAGTTTGCAAAAGCGTCTGTCTCGCATGAAAAGTGCACTCGACAGATATTATCTCGAAAAAGTATAATTTTCGAAGACGGAAATGTGGATGGCCTGACCATGCCCCACAATGATGCCATGGTAGTAACTCCATGCATTTTAGACACTTATTTTAATTGCATTTTGATTGATCCAGGTAGCTCGATGGATATCATCCAGTTACAGGTGATCGAGCTTCTCACGGGCCAAATCGTCCCAAAAGTGTGACTATTTTTCGGGTTCTACAACTCCAATGAGATGACCAGAGGTGAACTCAATAGCCTCAAATTCAACTCCCGGTCAAACCTATGAACCTTCCAAACCTTCAATTTGCACCTTTCGCCAATAAAGCCAAATTAACCCAGGAACCTCCATATCCAAATCCGGACATATGACTAAGTCCAAAATCACCATAAGAACCTATTGAAACTATCAAAATACCATTCCGGTGTCATTCATAAAAGTCAAACCTCGGTTATCTCTTACAACTTAAGCTTTCAATCTTAGAATTAAGTGTTCGAATTCACTCCAAAACCTTTCTGAAACTATCCCCGTAAGTCACATAATAATAAGTACACATACAGGAAGCATCAAATAAGGGAACGAGGTTTAAATACACAAAACGACCAGTCGAGTCGTTACATTCTCCCCTCTTAAATAAATATTTATCCTCTAACGCCTTTAGAGTCATACCTGAAATGCCGAAAAGGAGAGGATATTTGCTTCGCATATCTTGCTCGGTCTCCAAGTCGCATTCTCAACCGATTGACCCCTCCACTGAATCTTCAGTGATGCAATATCTTTCGATCTCACCTTTCGAACTTTCCTATACAAAATGGTCATTGGCTCCTTGTCATAAGTCAAACCCTTGTCTAACTGCATCGAGCTAAAATCTAACACATGAGACAAATATCATAATACTTCTAAAGCATGAAAACATAGAACACAGGGTGAACTTCTGACAAGCTGGGTGACCAAGCAAGTATGTAATCCACCTTATCAACCCTCTCCAAGACCCCAAACGGACTAATAAATTGAGGACTCAACTTTTCCTTCTTCCCGAACCTCATCACGCCCTTCATAGGCAAAACTCTAACTAGAACCCTCTCACTCACCATGAATGCCATATCACGAGCCTTCCAATCAGCATAACTCTTCTTCCTGGTGGAAAGTCTGTCCTAAATCAACTTCACTTTCTCCAATATCGCAAACCAAATTTGTGCCCAATAATTTAGCCTCCCCAGGCTCAACCCAACCAATCGGAGAAAGACATCGTCTCCCATATAAGGCCTCATACGAAGCCATATCGATACTAGACTAGTACACATTGTTATACGCAAACTACTCTAATGGTAAAAAAATGATCCCATTGGCCTCCGGAGTCAATAATGTAGACCCTCAACATATCCTCAAATATTTGATGGTTTGTCGGGACTACCTATCCGTTTGAGGATGAAATTTCATACTCAACTCAACTTGCATGCCCAACTTACGCTGCACAATTCTCAAAAAATGCAAGTTAAACTGAGTACCAGAATCGAGATGATAGAAACAGGTACACTATGCAAGCGAACAATCTCCCGGATGTATATCTGAGCCAATCTCTCTTATGTGTAGAAAGTCATGACCGGAATGAAATGCGATGATTTGGCTAATCGATCTACAATGACCCAAAACATTGAACTTCCTCAAGGTTTGTGGCAATCCTACCATGAAGTCCATAGTAATATACTCCCACTTCCACTCCGGTATATCTATATTCTAAAGCAACCCACCCGGTATCTAATGCTCATACTTAAATTGCTGACAATTCAAATACTGTGCATCATGCCTAATTATGTCCTTCTTTATCCTTCTCTACCAATAATGTTGCTTCAAATCACGGTACATCTTCGTAGGGCTGGATAAACATAATAGCGTGAACTGTGAGCCTCCTCCATAATCAACTCCTTCAAGCCAGCAACATTAGGAACACAGATCTGACCCTGAAGCCTCAACACCCCATCATTACCAATAGTCACCTTCTTATCATCATCATGCTGCACCATGTCCTTAAGGACAAACAAGTGGAGATTATCATACTGACGTGCCTTAGTGCGCTTGAACAAAGATGATTAAGATACAACATAAGCTAAAACCCTGCTCGGCTCTGAAATATCCAATGTCACCAACCTATGTCAAATGCCCGAACATCTATGGCTAAAGGCCTCTCTACAATTGGAATGAAATCTAAGCTCCCCATACTTTCCACATTTATCCTTAAGGCGTATGTAACCACATTAGCCTTTTTTAGATGATAAAAAATGGCGATATCATAATCCTTCAATATCTCCAACCATATCTGTTGCCTCGAGTTCAAATCTCTCAGTTTAAATAGATGATGGAGACTCTGGTGATCTGTATACACCTTATAAGACACGCCATAAAGATAATGCCACCAAATCTTAAGCGCATCCATAATAGCTGCCAACTCTAAGTCATGGACTGAATAACTCTTCTCATAGGGCTTTAACTAGTGGAACGCGTAGGCAATCACCTTACCTTCCTGCATCAACACACACCCAAGACCAACCTGTGAAGAATCATAATGAACTGTATATAATCTTGATCCCGGAGGCAAAACTAATAATGAGATGTTGTCAAGGCTTTCTTGAGCTTCTGAAAGTTCTCCTCACACTTGTCATACCATCTGAATGGAGCACCATTTTGGGTCAATTTAGTCAATAGGGTTGCTATGGATAAAAACCCCTCTACAAAATGGCAATAATACCTAGCCAACCTTAGGAAGCTTCGGATCTCTATAGCGGTAGAAGGACTAGGTCAACTCTAAACTGTCTCAATCTTATTCGGGTCCACCTTGACTTCCTCACTAGACACCACATGACATATGAATGCTACTGAATCTAACCAAAAATCACATTAGGAGAACGTGTCATATAACTTCTTCTCCCTCAAAAATTGAAGCATAGTCCTCAAATGCTGCTCGTGCTCCTCCCTACCACAGGAATACACTAATATATCATTAATGAACATAATAATGAAGAAATCCAAATTTGATTAAAATAGGATGTTCATCAAATGCTTGAAGGCTGCTGGGGAATTTGTCAAGCCAAATGACATCACCAAGAACTCATAATTCCCATAACGGGTCCTATAAGTAGTTGTAGGATTTCTGAAGCCCTAATCTTCAACTCATGATACCTTAATCTCAAATCAATCTTAGAGAACACCCTATCACCTTGAAGTTGATCAAATAAGTCATCAATACGCGTCAATGGATACTTGTTCTTGATGGTAACCTTGTTTAACTACCTGTAGTCAATGCGCATCCTCATGGAACAATCTTTTTTCTTCACAAATAGTATCGACGCACCCTAAGGTGAATCACCAGCCTAATGAAACCTTTAGCAAGCAATTCTTGTAATTATTCCTTTAGTTTCTTCAATTCTATTAGTGCCATGTGATATGGTGGAATAGAGATGGTCTGGGTGCCCCTAACCAAATCAATACCGAAATCAATATCCTTATCAGGTGCATGCTTGGCAGGTCTGCAGGAAACACATTTGGCATCTCCCTCACTACTGAAATGGGCTCAACAATAGGAGTATCAACACTAACATCTCTCACGAAGTCCAAATATGCCAAAATCCCTTCTCAATCATCTGTTGACCTTCAAAAATAAAATCAATCTACTAGAAGTGTGACCAAGAAAACCTCTCCACTCCAACCTTTGCAACCTGGCATCACTAATGTCACGCTCTTAGCATGATAATCAAGAACAACGTAGTACAGAGATAGATAAATCTATGCCCAAATCACCTCAAAATCAACCATATTGAGCAATAAAAGATCAACCCTAGTCTCATAACATCCAATAGTAACCACACAAGACCGATACACACAATCTACCATAATAAAATCACTAACAGGTGTAGACACATGCACAAGAATATCAAGAGAACCACGAGGCATATCCAAATAATGAGCAAAATATGATGACACATAAGAATAAGTGGAACCAAGGTCAAATAATACTGAAGTATCCTCGTGGCACACTGAAATAATACCTGTGATCACGACATCGGAAGTAACTTTGTCTGGCCTAGTTGGAAATGCAAAGTAATGAGCATGTCCATCACCTGACTCACCTCCCCCTCTATGGCTATCTCGAACAAGCTGAGCCCCACCCCTAGTTGGCTATGTAGGTGGTGCAGCTATTGGAACTGGAACCATAGACTACCTGCCCTAATGTGGTATACTACTTAGAAGCCTAGGGCAACCCCTCTTGAGATGATTGAAGTCCCCACACTCGAAACTATCCCTCATCTGACGAGGTTATTAACCCTGCAACTGACCTTGATAACCTGAATATCCGCTCGAGGAACCTTGAAAATATGGAGAGTGGTAAGAACTCTGTGCTGGCAATGCTCTAAATGATGACTAGCCTAGGTAAGCACTGTATGTACCTTGGTTAACTGACAGACCATGAGGAGTCTTACGAGCTTCTTGAGCGGGCCTAAAAGGACGACTTCTACAGTGATGTGATTGGCCTCTAGACGGCACCACCAAAACCACCCAAACCATGGGGCCTCTTCGCGTCTTTCTCCTCTTACTCAAGCCTGCAAACATCCTCTAAGAGATTGGCAATTTCAACCACCTGGAGGAAACTAGCATCAGTCTCGACCTCTCGGGCCATACCTTATCGAATACCATTGTTGACGCCATCAATGAAACTCCTAACTCTCTCACTCTTATAGGGACCAGAAATAATGCACGACATTATAACTCTATGAATCTCATCTCATATTGGGTCACAGTCAAGCCCTCCTGGCACCAACGGGAACATAAAAAGTAAATAACTCCTTGTTAGCACAAACATGACGAGTGGCCCCAGAATTAATCCATCATTTTCTTGGATTTCCAACCAGGTTGCATTCAGAAATCATGCAACACAAGTCATCTCTTTTGTCATTCTTCTCAACCATGTTTGCTTGGCTTTTCTTCTTGTCCTTCTTTGGTGCACGACAGTCAGCAGCCTTGTCTCTAGCTTCCTCCACTATATTTGCCCCCATTGTTGTTGAATTTCCACGAGACTTCTTTTCTACAGCCTTGTTGTCCTCTTCAATCCTTATGCGAACAATAAGGTCTTCCAATGTCATCTCTCTGCGCTTATATTTCAATTAGTTTTTAAAGTCCTTCTACATTGGAGGCAACTTTTCAATAAATGGCGCAACTTGAAATGCTTCATTTATGACCATACCTACAATCATAAATTTATAAGTAATAATATAATCAATATTTTTAATAAAAATACTGATTCAATTTATACCTTTTAGAAGGAGGTCATTTGAGAATATTTTTAATATTAATAAAAATATTTAATCGAATCAGATAATATTGAATTTTTTGAGAATATTTATCCATATAAAAAGGAATGTGAGTTGTCTAGTGAAATATCTAAGCGACCTCGGGAAGAAGCAATGGACAATATACCTAAAGAGGTGAATCTAAGAAGTAGTAAACGTTAAAGGATAACTATTTCCATTGGATCAGATTTTCTGACATTCTTGTTGGAAAATGAGCTTCAAAGTTTGAAAAAAATTATGTCTTCCTCAGAAAGAAGCAGTCAATAGTGAGATAAAATCCATATTAAATAACCATACTTGGGAGTTCGTTGATCTTACTCTAGGGAGTGAACCATTGGGTTCCAAATGGATTTTCAAGAGGAAAATAAAAGATGATGGCATTATTGACATGTATAAGCAAGACTTCTTGTCAAAGGATATAGACAACGAGAAGGCCTTGACTATTTTAACACTTACTCGTCGGTTATGAGTATTACGTAAATATGGATATTAGTAGCATTGACTGCGGTGTATGATCTTGAAATCCATAAAATAAATGTGAAAACATCATTCTTAAATGAAGAATTGGAGGAAGAAATTTATATGGAACAACTTAAAGGGTTTGTGGTTCAAGGAAAAGAAAAGAAGGTGTGCAGATTTGTTAGTCTCTTTTTGGACTAAAACAAGCACCCAAATAATGGCTTATGAAATTTGATCACACAATGGTATCAAATGTTTTGAAGATTAATGAATAATAGAAAAGTCACATGAAATGCGGGGGCGTTTAGCTTATGCATGACAAAGCGAATGTTAGACGTAGTGTCTAAATGATATAATTTTTGAACCCACCAATCCTTAGTGGATATCAATATGATAGTCGGTGAATTCATTACTTGTTCATTACTAGTGATGACTAGTGATGAAACTACAAATTCGAAAGTTGTTTATGTGCCTTTCTAGAAATTATTTGTTCTTTCTTGAACATGACCAAGATCCAATGCAAGTTAGATTTGTTTCATGAATGAAGGTGCTATAATTTGCATATCATATAGACGTATGAATAAATAGCATACAAATTCTTGAAAATAGTGGAGGGTTTGCGAAATGTATTATATATTAAAAGGTTGTGGCCATAACAATTGCCAATCATTCCAGCTGTTGTTATATTATAATATTGCTACATCAAGTATAGTCAATAATGTGATATTGTCACGACCCAAAACTCAACCTGTCGTGATGGCGCCTATCATGATACTAGGAAAGCCAACAACTCATACATACTGACACTCTTAAATTAAAAATATATTAAAACATGTTCAAATAAGTGAAAATCTCATAAAACTGGCTAAAACCGTCACAACTCGATATAGAAGTTTTTTCTAAAACCAAGGTGTCACTGAGTACATGAGTATCTATACAAATACAAGGTCTGATACACTATCTAAGAAAGTGGAAACTAAATAAGTAAAATAGAGAGATAGGGGAGGAGAGTCAAGGTCTGCGGACGCTAGGCAACTACCTCGATAATCTCCGAATGGCTGAAAAACTCTGAGAATCAGCAAACACCGTGTCCGGAAACAACTGGATCTGCACAAAAAGTGCAGGGTGACAACCAAATCAATAAGTAACAAGTTTAACATTTGGACTAAAAGTACTGACGAGCTCGAACATTACATCCCACATACATAATTAACAATACCAAAATTTTAAGGAAAATATGACAGTAGTATCTCAGATATTCATAATATGCAGGTAACGGTACAAGAATTCAGACATGCTTCCATATTTAGCAATTAAACTTAGAACGGATAAAATATGTCAAGTTGAATTATATGAGAAATATGTCATCTCTATATTTACATGCCAATATGCATATCGTATGTGATACAATACAACGGAAGCCTCGCGTACTCACACTCTCAGAGTACTAAACCTAACTGCTCAATTCTCACTCATCACACTCAATCACATAGCACTGTACAAGGTAGATCCAGCCTAAATGCAAATAAATCCATGGCAGATCCAGCCCAATGCAAATAAATCCAGGGCAGATCCAGTCCAATGCAAATAAATCAATATCAATTACGCTCACTGTGGGTGTGTAGACTCTGAAGGGGCAGATCTAGCCCAAGCGCTATAATAAGCCAAATCCTGGCATGAATCAATAAAGCATGTTGTGGCGTGCAGTCCGATCCTATAAATATCACTCACAATAGGCCCTCGGCCTCACTTAGTCATAAATTTCTCTAGTTTCTCGGGCTCACAACACTCATCCTAAGCAACCCAAATCAATGATACAAGATGTGACAATATACGATAACAGAGACTAAGACATGATATACAATGATGAATACGACTGAGTACATAACTGCAATGAAGCAAATAGCTCAACAACAAAGAACAACCACTATGGGTCCCAATAGTACCAATATATAGCCTAAACATGATTTCTAGCATAAATCATAGCTCGGGTGCTCTAACACACAAAGTGCAGTAGAGATGTTCAGATAAGATAGCTACACAGTTCCATGGAATCGACTAAATTACAATTACTATGGTTCACACCCACACGCCCGTCACCTAGCATGCGCGTCACCTCAACATCAATCACATAACACGAAATTTGGGGGTTTCATACCCTTAGAACCAAGTTTAGAAGTGTTACTTATCTCAAATCGTGTAAATCTCTACTCCAACAAGCCCTTGCCTCGCGAAACGACCTCCAAATGCCTTGAATCCCAATCACTCCCTTAAAAATCTCTACAAGAATTGCCTCAATCCGAGCTCCCAAAATCAAATTATGCAAAATGTCTCAAACCCTCATTTTTGAAATATTTAAGTCTGCCCAGAGGTCCTTAATCGCGATCCAGGAAAATGCTTCGCGATCATGAAGCATAACTATGTTGCCCCATGAATTAACTTTACACGAACGCAAAAACCTCCATGCGAAGCGATGCACTGGCCCTCAAAGTTATGCAATCGCGAACGACCTCACGCGTTCGCGATGAACAAATGCGCGTGACCCAGCTTCTGTCTCATTTACTCTACGCGAATGTGACCTTGGCCACGCGTTCGCAATTCACTGCTTTACACAACGTGATCGCATACCTTAACTCACGAATACGTAGCACAAAAAACCTTTGCTCCCTAATTAAGCCTGCATGATCGTGGGCTTGTCCACGCGATTGCGTATAAGGAAACCAGACCTGTGCACTCAAAAACTTAAGCAATCTCCCAAGTCCAAAATTTGATTCATCAACCATCTAAAACCTACCCGAAGCCCCCCGGGACCTAAACCAAACATACTAACAAGTCCTAAAATACGATACGAACTTAGTCGAGGCCTCAAATCACATAAAACAATATAAAAACGTGAATCACACCTCAATTCAAGCCTAACAAAAACTAAAAAAATTCCAACTTCTACAATCGATGCTGAGACATATCAAATCACGTCTGATTGACCTCAACTTTCGCAAAAAAGTCATAAATGAACAACGGACCTACTCCAACTCCCGAAACCAAAATCTGAGCCTGGTAACCACAAAGTTGACTCTCGGTCAAACTTCTCAATTTCCAAAACTTCTAATTTTCCAACTTTTGCCATTTCAAGCCTAAATCAACTACGGACCTTGAAATCACTTTTCGGACACACTCCTAAGTTCAAAATCATCTAGCAAAGCTATGTCAACCATCAAAACTCCATTCTAGAGTCGTTTACACATAAGTCAACATCATGTCAACCTTTTCAACTTAAACTTCCAACCTCGAGACTAAGTATCTCAACTCACTCCAAAACATCCCCGGGACTGAACCAACTACCCCGAAAAGTCACATAACAATAATTTAGCATAGAATAAGTAGTAAATAAGGGGAACGTGGCTATAACACTGAAAGCTACTGACCGAATGGTTACATATATGCAATAGAAAGTCGAGACGTGTTAGTGTACGACATAAGGAAGTTTGCATTGAACCGCCATGACAATAAAATGAGTTTTTTGATATTTGAAATATATACATGACTATGTATTGCACTGTAATAGGTAACATGCGGTTATTGATGGGTATAAAGATGCAAATTAGATCACTGGATCAACCTAATCTAAATCCACCAATGGATATATTTTTACAATGAATAGAGGAGTAGTGTCTTGGAAATTATCTAAAATAAACGTGCATTGCCTGCTTTATAATGGATTCTAAGTTTATAGCCTTAGACAAGGCCGGTGAAGAAGTTGAATGGCTCCTAAATTTTGTTAAAGATATTTTATTTTGGCCCAAATCAGTGGCACATATATGCACGTATTGTGATAGTCAAGTGACAATAGGAAAGGTTAGGAGCATTATGTATAATGGGAAATCTCGTATACGACGAAGGCATAAAATCGTTAAGCAACTATTCTCTAGGTGAATTATCATAATTGATTATGTGAAGTCAAGCGATAATGTGATTCACTTACAAAAGGCCTAACTAGAGAGGTAATTTAAAGATCATCGATGGGAATGAGACTATGGCCAAGGACAAGTCATTGTGACGGTAACTCTATTTAGAAGACTGGAGATCCCAAGATCTAGGTTCAAGGAGATCAAACAAAGTCATAAATGATGTTTCAACATTGTCAAATAAAATTTTGGTCAATTCTCGTGATAAGATAATGTTCAGTACCAAGGACGAAACATTAAGGCATTTTAATGATTTCTAAGTTTGATACGGGGTATATCAAATAGTGTATCTATAGGATAATATGTTTAGGAAAAACCTATGTAAGTGTGAAGTGTAAGCCGCTTCAAGGAGAATTCTGTAAGGCTAGTTCTCTATGCACTTATAAAACTAGGTGGTGTTCGTGGTTGAAATGAACATAACTATGAGAACCAAAGAAGATTAAAGGTTGATTGTATGACTTATTATTATCTAGGTATACACCAAAGTTTGACGGTTCAAAAATATTAAATCTACCAATTAACCGAGAATATCCGACATATGTTCACTGCGAAAAGTTCAAAGGGAAACCTACTTATCCATGCGATTAATTCTTACTTGCGAATCACATATTTTTATGCATTTTTTATACAATTAGTCATTCCCCATTCATGTGGGGAATTTTTAGATTTCGTGAATGGGTGTGAATGAAAAATAGAAGAGGCACCTTTTGAATTGCACCTCTTCATCTCACCCTTTCATTGCCTATAAATCCACAGGCTTAGCCTCATTTTTCATACATGAAAAATCTAAGAATTTCTCCTTTCTTCTCTACGTTGTTGCGTTGTTTTTCTAAATAAACAAAGTGTCAATTGTGATTTGCTCAGTTTGTTGAGTTCGCCGAAGTTCTGTAATTTCGATTGCTAGTATCATAAAATAGTTTTTTCATTATATCCTGTGAGGAAGTAATCCATAACTTTGGGCAACAGTGAAGGGATTAAATTCCTCAAGAACACACAAGCCATTGCGGGTGCAAAAATTATTTTATGTTTTGTACATTTCTTTACTTCTCTGATTTTCTAGTTTTTTGAACAAAGTGATACTAATAAAAGTGACTAAATTCCAGAACAAGTAAAATAACATAGCTTTGTTAGAGCTCGAATCAAATCATATATGACCTCGAAACTCATATTTGATAAGCCCAACATAATCCTTGCGAGATTACAGCTAAGATAGCCTTTTAAATCACCCAATTTGGCCTTAAAATAAGAGAGATATGGTGTTTTAAAGTTTTAAATGAAGTCTACAAATTTAAGGGATAACATTTTCGTAATCATTTTACACCAGGAAATCAACAACAAAACAATCTTTGTTTTAGCACTCAAAACTCATATGGAACGTCCCGGACACAAACCATATTTGTATTTCAATCATAAAATATGCTACTAACCTGCTCGCGCACTCGAAATACCAAAAATAGGTCATCTTGACCTGATATTGACCATGGTCAAACTCCAAATCCTTAACTTAACTAGTTTCTCAATCAATGATGCAAAATATACCCGAGCCCCTCGGGACCCCATCCAATCGTACTACAAATTCATTATCCAAACTTATCCTAAGCCTCAAAACATCCACGAGAACATCACAACAAAGAATCAAGGCTCAAACGAAATACAATTTCTCTTAAGTTATTACATATTCATTCTTTCGAAAGAGTGTCCGAATCACTCTTAAGCACTTCAGATTATTTCCAAATTTTGTACACAAGTTCAATTCAACTATATAGACCTATTCAAAGTCTTGGAACACCAATTAGAGTCCAATAATATCAAAATCAACTCTTGGTCAAATTTATGAATTCTTAAGTTCTTCAAATTGCCAACTTTCAACAATAGTGTTGAATCCTTCTAGGAGCCTCCAAAAATCGAATCCGAAAATATGCACAAAAATCATCATATGAACCTATCGACACTATAAAAACTCGATTCCGAATCCGTTTACCGAAAATCAAACATTGATCAAATTTTCCAACTTAAAACTTCTAATTCGAGAGTCATTCTTCCAAATCAACCACGAATCAGAAAAAAGAAAATAATAGGACGGATCAAAAAAATGGGAGGGGTATATTATACCCATATGTATGAAGTGAAACTAGGAGCCACGTGGCCCAACAAAATGTTGCCAATGCATTAAAAGTGGCCCCCACATCTACTAACGTTAAAAGGAGAGGTTGCATTTTGATTCTCCAAATTAAATTCGAATTAAGTTTTTGGTGATTTGATTTGTCAAAACAATCTATTAGAATATATCTTGGATTTTATTTGTGATGACCCGACCAGTCATCTCATGAGTTATCGCTCTGTTTCCCTTATTTCTGCTTCTTTATGCTTCATTATCCGTGTTTTGTGGTATCGGGTTGGTTGGATCGAGTCCGGAATGATTTTTGATAAGGTTTGAGATACTTAGTCTCTTTTAAGAAGGTTTAAGTTAGAAAAGTCAATCAGATATTGACTTATGTGTTAAAGGGATCGAATGTGAGTTCCAATGGTTTAGTTAGCTTCGGGAGGTGATTTATGACTTAAGAGTGCGATCAGAATTGGTTTTGGAGGTCTGGAGTAGAATTAGGCTTGAGTTGGCGAAGTAAGTATTTTGGCAATTTCTGGTTGGTAGGTGAGATTTTGATCCGATGGTCGGAATGTAATTCTGAGAGTTGCAGTAGCTTCATTCTATCATTTGGGATGTGTGTGCAAAATTTCAGATCTTTCGGACGTGGTTTGGTTGGGTTTTGATCGAAAGTGTATTTCGGTAGTTTTTAAAAAACTTAAGCTTGAATTCGATGAGTTTTGGGTAATTTGATGTTGTTTGAGGTGTTTTGATGATTGGAGCAAGTTTGAATGAGATTTTAGGATGTGTTAGTGCTTTTGGTTGAGGTCCCGGGGTCACGGGTGAGTTTCGGGTGGTCAATCGGACCATTTTTGGCTTTGAGAAGTTGCAGATTTGTTGTTCAGATGTTGTAGGCATTTAAGCCTTCGCGATCGCGTAGGAGGAATTGAAAGGCAGGAAATTTGCCCTTCGCGTTCGTGGAAGGTTGCATGTTTGTGCTTACCGTTCGCATGAGGCTTCCCATGTTCACGTATAAGGGTTTGGGGTTCAGAGGTTATTGCACTTCGCGTTCGCATCATAGGTCTCACGTTCGCATAGTATGGGAAGTGAAGTCATCACGTTTGCAGGACATATATCGCGTTCGCGTAGCGTGTTTTTGTAGTCTTGGAATTTTTCTCTTTGCGATCGCGAGGCATGGGCCGCGATCACGATGAAGAGATACCAGAACTGGGCAGAAAGTTTATAAAATATGTCATCCACAATTTTGAGCCATTTTTCCTCCATAGCTGAATATTTTGAGAGCTCTTTGAGGGAGATTGAAGAGGGATTCTAGGAGAATTGATTGGAGGTAAGATTTTCTAACCTAAAACATGATTCTATTGTGAAATTAACCTAGAATTCATGGAACTAAAAATGGAAGAAACTAGGGCTTGAGAGTTTGAAATTTGATTTGGGGATTTGAAGGACCAATTGGGGTCGGATTTGAGAACTTTTGGTATGTATGAACTCGTGAGGAGATAAGGAACCCGTTGATGTGAAAATTTCTGAGTTTCGAGAAATGGACCCGAGGCTCGGGTTTTAGTAATTTCGGGATTTGTGCCTATTATTGATTGTTTTCGCTTGGGATTTGTTCCTCTAGCGTATTATGACGTATTCGTTCTGATTTTGGATAGATTCGATGCACGTGAAGGCCGATTTGAGGAGCATAGGCATTGCGAGCTAGAGATTTTGCCGGTTCGAGGTGAGTAATGATTGTAAATGATATTCTGGGGTTTTGAAACCCCGGATTGCACATCGTAGTGCTATATTGAGGTGACTTTCATGCCGGATAGCAAGCGTGGAGTAGAGCACCGTTGGGCATTGTGACTTGGTCTGTCCCGATTGATGAATTTACCGTGTATTTGATTGAACTTACTTGTTATCATAATGATTTGGGCTGATTGTCATATTTAGGCTTCGTGCCAACTATTTGAACCCTTCATGGATTATTATCGCTGTTTCCACACTGTTTTGACTCATTACTTGAACTCAGTCATGTTGTTTTCCACTGTTTTACAACTCAGCCATTTTTACTCAGTTTTGAGACTTAAACGCTATTTCTAAATGATGTTTTAGGCAGAGAACTACTGTTTTACTAATGCCCGAGGGACTTGTGATGATTTTTTTGACTGAGTGCGATCGAGTGCCAGATGTGAGGATACACAGAGTGATATGAGGCCGAGGGCCTGAGATACATATATATGCTACGAGGTGGCCTGAGTGATATGAGGCTGAGGGCCTGCTACATATATATGCTACGAGGTGGCCTGAGTGATATGAGGCCGAGGGCCTAGATTTGATGCCATAAGATGGTTTAATATTGCGCTTGGGCCGTAAGGGGCCCCTCCGGAGTCTGCACACCCCCCAGTGAGCGCGGGTACCCGTTGTGATCATAGAGTGAGCCCGAAGGGCTGGTATTGTCCTATGTGTTTACTTTATTTTAATTGTTTGCCATTACATGTTGATTGTATTACTTTATGTGTTATCTTCCTGATTGCCTGACATTACCTGTTGGTTGAGTGATGAGCCTGAGGGGCGGATTTCTGTGCTTATCTGCGCTAATTGTTTTGCATAACTATTGAAAAAGTCATTTTCAAAAGAGGTTTAAATTGAGCTAAGATGTTTTCTAAAGATTTCACAGCTTCACTTCTTTTCTCAAGGGGTTTTATACTGTTTTTATACAGCATGATGAGTTGCTTTACGTGATTTCTTACTGCTCAATTGTTATTTACCTTTATTACTCACTGAGTTGGAGTACTCACTTTACTACATGCACTTTGTATGCAGATGCAGGTATTTATACACCCGGTAACGGGTTTTGGCTGATCGGAGGCAGAGTTATCGGAGCTTAGCATGGTGACTACCATCATTCGCAACACCGCTTTTCTCCCTTTTCGTTCATTAGTCCTATTTTGTATATCTCAGACCTTGTAGTTGTATTTATACCCTAATAGATGATCATGACTTGTGACATCCCGATTTGGGCTGTGTTAGGATGGTTCTACTATTATTATCTATGTTTCCGCGAACTTATTACTATTAAATCATGCTTTAAAACTGTTTTATGGTAATTAACTGCTTAAAGAGGTGTGCGGTATTGGCCTGACTTGCCTTGTCTCCACGAGAGGCGCCATCACAATCGGGTTCGGGATTAGGGTCGTGACAAGTTGGTTCATAGCCTAGGTTACATAGGTCTCACGAGTCATGAGCATGTTTAGTAGAATCTCGTGGATCGGTACGGAGACGTCTATATTTATCCTCGAGAGGCTACAAAACCTTTAGAAAAATTTTATATTCTTGAATTCTTATCGTGCGTCCTCTGATTCATCTTGAAAAGTAACTCTTGAAATTCTTTCCACGCGTTCGTATGCACGCATGAGCGCTCAGTATCAAATGTGCATCGATGTCTTGTGATCCCCTGATTGAGGGGCGAGATGTGATCCCTGTGAGTTGATATTGGGCCAGTCTGGAGGACTTGAGGCTGGATTTTTGCCCATAACTTGAGCACCAAGGTGCTGATTGTGTGAGCAAGTATTTTGAAACTTATGTGTTCGGTAGTGTCCCTATTAGTGGAAGTGACGACTGGATGATTATGTGATGAGTATGTTAGTACTGCGAGATGTATCCATATGATTTGGAAGCGACGAGAAGGGTCTTCTTGAGGATAGAAGAATTATTAGGTGCTTGAATTCCATCTCGATTTAAGGTATAGCCCGAGTTATAGGCATGTGAAGAATATTTCCATGTTTCTAGTTGGGAGTGAAGTAAATTTCATGCTGTGGTATGAGTCCAGACTCAGGAAGATCAAGTTACTGCGTGATGCTTGTGACAGTGGAAGGTATATAGAAATGTTAGTTGGAGGCAAAGCAGGTGGGTTATCTCCTGCGGAGTGTTCTAAGGTTGTGTGATCCTTATGTTGTCTATTAGAAGATCTCATTTACAAGTGAAGAATATGTGTTGAAATCTAAATTGGGTCGCCTAGAGAGTGGGCTTAACTGTAGTGTGAGTGAATACGAGATTTACAGAAGAGTTAAAAATCTAGATGATTTGTGTTTCCACAAGCTTATGAAGGATTGAGTTTAATCTCACTATGGTATTATGACAGCAATAGAGTATATGCGTTATGAGTTATTGGGTGTGTCTTAATCTATGGCTTCGAGCCAAGTGGGGGAGTTTGCTATTGATTAAGTTGATTGCACGGTTAGGTGCTATGTTGGTTCCAGTTTGAGGCGTGTTGGTGAGTTAGTTATGGCTTACAGAGATTGAGATCGAGGATGGCTCAAGTGAAGGAATTTTTTTAACAAAGGTTATATGGTGCTTCGTAGGTGTGTGAGAATCATAAGATGTCTTAAGTTGTTGTTGGTAAAGAATGCTTGGTGCATAGAGCAGGAAGATTCTTGTTTGTATTTGGATGAGGTCATGTCCTGCGGTGTTAGAGTGCTAATGCAGCACAAGTGGTTCTGTTCGTTTGATCAGGCTAATTGAAATTTAAATAGTGTAAATGACTCTCGAGAATGGATCTAATGTGTCCAAGATTCTACATATAATAATTGGGTATCTTAAAGTTGTATATATGATTAGAAACTGAGTCTCTATTGGAAGAGGTCAAGACTTGTGGTGTTCCTATGTTAATTATGGGATTTTAGGTATCAGTATCAGGAAAGTAAAGGTAACAGATTTAGATTCGAAGAAAGTTCTTCAGAGTAAAATATTCTGGAATGTGGTGTTTCTGGGAATGTTTAAGAAAGTATTCGGCGACGTATGAGCCTTAGACGACGTGGCTTTATGCTTGGTTCCGTGTGGTAAGTTTGAGTTGAGGATTGTGGTGCTACAACAAAAAAGGAAATATCAAGTTGAAGATAAATCAGAAGGAAATTTAGATAGATAGGGTAGTTTGGTAGTAGACCGGATCGGTATGGTAAAGATATGATTTGTTCCTTGTGTGTGTTCGAGGTAATGAGTTCCTGCAGGTATTTCGTAGCAATGCTCTTAGGTTTTGATGACTTGCTTAGCTTGGTCGAGTTAGAAGGATTCAATCCTTGCAGGTCTGATTTGTGAGGAGAATTCGGAGAGTCCTTGATGGTTTTCACCGTGGCTTGGAAATGTATATTTTCTATGGGCATGCGGAGCATGGTATGTATAGTGATTTTCTTCTAGGTGGGACCAATGGGAAGTTCTTGACTAGTTGAGTACGTAGATGTTTGTGACTCGGAAGGGAGATAAAGTTCTTATGTTATCATAGGATGGTATGGTATATGCGATATGTTATGAAGGATTGCGATTTGCGTGTGTAAGGTTACAGTACAGTTCTGAATGGAAAGTCATAAAAATTCTCAGGCAGCACGGGCAGTTTTAGGTGATTAGAGAAATGAGCTTCAGGTGATTAGGGTGAATGACCCTCAGATGATTAAGGGAATGATATTGCTAATCATAGTGACTTGACGAGGGTATATGTTTTAGAAAAAGGCAATATGATTAAGTTGATAGTGCTTCGACAGTACTGCGGTGCTTTCTTGTTAGATCGACTGCTGATACTCGAGTTTGATTGATGGCACATGGGAATTTTTTAATATCTTTCTTGGAATGATTGGGTACTTGAGGTGTGATATGTATTCGGATGGCGAAATTTGGGATCAGGTATGGTGATTTGTGTGTTACATGGAGTTGGAGACCGGGAGTTCTCATATCCAGGCTATGTTGTGGTTGTAGATCGTGTGCATCGACACTGTTTAGTGACTATCAGGGTTTGGAGACCCGAGCAGACCTTTTGTTGCTTGGGATATTAGATCTTGGATGTGTTATTGGGTTCAGAATGGTTGTTTCCGTGTTGTGTTATTCTGGACTATTGCGATAAGACGATGTTATTGGCTATGTCGGGAAATTCCACGGATTGAGCGGCGATGTTAGACGGGTTATGTCCTATTGGGGATTTTTTTTAATATATTTTGAAGACCCAGCGGACGGCTAAGAAGGATTTGTCTTTCTTATTTGGGCTCTTGTGATGAGTGTCAGTGCTAAGGCTCCTAATATTAATTCAATTCCGGCGGTGAGGAACTTTTCGGGTGTGTTTCTTGTGGCTGGGCATGTCGCCGGGCAAGGTTGTTGATTTCAGTATTGATTTGGTGCCTTGCACCATATCGTATGGCATCAACAGAGTTACAAAGGTGGAAGGAGCAGCTTCAGGTTTCCTTGATAAGGAGTTCATTGGCAGGCCAATGTGGGTGAGTGTTCTATCTTGAGTCAGCTTGGTTGGCTCCAAGTTGTAATGTTGAGGGATGTGTTGATTCGATTGTTTTTGAGCTTATCAGTAATTTAGTAGGATCTATTAGTTACCTTTCTGTGTTGTAAGGTGTTATGATTTGTTGGTTATAGGCACATGTGGTGCGATTCATTTGGGGTCTCTTAGTGGAATTCAAGCACGAAGAGTAATTGGGCGTTGCTTAGTGAATGGTGTATTGATTATGTCCTATCGGGTTGCATGGCGTATGTTATTGGTTTCACCGTGGGTGTAATGATTTGCTTTGGTTCCAAACATCAAATCGTGTGTGGTTGTCACTTTCGAGCATAGTGACTTGAGGTGTTTCATGTGGAGTAGTGTTTGATGGGATCGCGCACTGCAGCGAAGCTATGTGGAGATATGACCTTGTTGGTTAGATTCGTGTCACTTATAAGTGGCTCCGACATTCTTTAGCCCAAAGGGCATCACATTATAGCAGTATGAGTTGAAATTCATTATGAACGAAGTTTTTTCCTAATCCTCCGTGTTCATATTAATTTTGTTGTACCCAGAGTAAGCATCGAGGAAACTCATAAACTCATGTCCGGCCTTTGCATCAATCATTTGATCGATGTTTGACAATGAGAACGAGTCTATTGGGCACGCCTTATTCAAGTCCTTATAATTTACGCACATGTGAGATTTATTGTTCTTCTTAGGAACTATTACTACATTAGCAAGCCAGTCCGGATACTTTACCTCTCGGATCAAACCGATATCAAGTAGGCGAGTTACCTCTTCTTTGAAAAATTTATTTCTGGCCTCGATAATAGGATGTTTCTTTTGTCTTATCGGAGGGATGCTGGGATTCAAGCTTAGCTTGTGTACGGCCACTTCCGTCGGGATACCTATCATATCCGCATGCGACCATGCAAAACAATTGGCATTAAATTTAAAAAATTCAATAAACCCAGACCTGAACTTGGGGTGCAGTCTTGTCCCCAAATGGAATTTCCTCTCCAAGAACTTTTCGAACAATGCAACTTGCTCAAGCTCTTCCGTTGTGGACTTCGGTGCGTCTGTCTCTTCTGGTACCTCGAAATACCATGGAACCTGATAAGTTTCTGACGCCTTTTCCCCCTAGTTGACTTCACTTGATTCAGGAGCATGTGACCGGTTCCTGTAATTGATATGCCGTATGCTCCTTCACTTTTCTACTGCAGACCAAAATCACATTCATCTCCCTTGTTGCCGGTTAATCCCCTTCTATCTATTTAATCCCCTTGGGAGTTGGGAAATTCAACAACTGGTGATATGTTAATGGTACAAACTTTATCTCGTGCAACAATGGTCTTCCAAGGATAATATTGTAGCCCATATCACCATCCACCACCTCGAAAAGGGACGTCTTCATCACCCTTTCAACATTCGTGCGAAGCAAAATCTCTTTTTGGGTTGTCACGTTGCTAGGTTGAACCTGGCAAAGAGTTTTGCAGCCGAATACAATAAGTTTGGCTTGTTCCAATACCCTTCATTATATAATATTGGCCAAACTCTCTCGATCTACCAGAACATGTTTGATTTTAAAATCTAATATATTTACCAATGTGTCGTTGTGCGGCAACAATAATCCATATGCATCTTCCTCCATGAAAGTGATGTTGTCTTCAGCGACTTCCCGGAGTCTTTGCTGTGGATTATTGATACCTTCTTCTTTTTTGCTGCCAGAAGGTAACCCCGTTAATCTCATTCCCCCTGAAAATCATATTTATTTTAGGTTCGGGGGATCTTCTCCTGCTTTTGAGGGCTCCCTGCTGTCATGATTGCAACGTTATTATTTTTGGCCTGGTCACTTAAGAATTCCCCGAGATGGCCATTTTTCAGCAGTGTTGCCCTTTTCGCGCAGATGTTGGCAGTCCCCAGTTCGGTGACCGTTCATCCCTTGATATTCACACCACAATTAGGATCATTCTGGCTGCGATCTAATCTCAACTTCGGGAACCATGCTTTTTTAATGTTTCTCATGTCCTACACCAACTCTACTATACTGACGTTGAAGTTGTATCCTGATAGCCTGGGGTAGGAAGAATATCGAGAACTTGATGCTTCCTTGTCCTGTAATGACATGTTATTCTGACCGAGATCAACTCTTTTATCGGCAACAAACCTTTCTGATGGTTCAGTTAGCTTCGGGAGGTGATTTATGACTTAGGAATGTGATCAGAATTGGTTTTGGAGGTACAGAGTAAAATTAGGCTTGAGTTGGCGAAGTTAGTATTTTGGCGATTTCCGGTTGGTAGGTGAGATTTTGATCCGAGGGTCTGAATGGAATTTCGAGAGTTGTAGTAGCTTCGTTCTATCATTTGGGATGTGCGTCCAAAATTTCAGGTCTTTCGAACGTGGTTTGTTTGGGTTTGATCGAAAGCACATTTCGGAAGTTTTAGAAAACTTAGGCTTGAATTCGATGAGTTTTGGGTAATTTGATGTTGTTGGAGGTGTTTTGATGATTGAAGCAAGTTTGAATGAGGTTTTAGGATGTGTTGGTGCTTTTGGTTGAGGTCCCGGGGGCCTCGGGTGAGTTTCGGGTGGTCAATCGGACCATTTTTGGCTTTGAGAAGTTGCAGATTTGCTGTTCAGATGTTGCAGGCATTTAAGCCTTCGCGATCGCGTGAGGTATATCGCGATCGCGTAGGAGGAAATTGGAAGGCAGGAATTTGCCCTTCAGCCCCTCGGGCTCAACACTCAACCAATAGGTAATGCCAGGCAATCAGGAAGATAACACATAAAGTAACACAATCAACAGGTAATGGTAGATAATTGAAATAAAGTAAACACATAGGACAGTACCAGCACCTCGGGTTCACTCTTAGAACACTCTCAAACCCTAGGGCTCACTCTGTGATCACAATAGGTACCCGCGCTCATTGGGGATGTGCAGACTCCGGAGGGGACCCTTACGGCCCAAGCGCAATATGAAACCATCTCGTGGCATCAAATCTAGGCCCTCGGCCTCATATCACTCAGGCCACCTTGTGGCGTATATATGTATCTCAGGCCCTCGACCTCATATCACTCTGTGTATCCTCATATCTGGCCCTCGGCCGCACTCTATCAAAAAAAATCATCACAAGCCCCTCGAGCATTGGTAAAATAGTAGTTCTCTGCCAAAACATCATTTAGAAATATCATTTAAGTCTCAAAACTGAGTAAAAATGGCTGAGTTGTAAAACAATGAAAAACAACATCACTGAGTTCAAGTAATGAGTCAAAACAGTGAGGAAACAGTGACAATAATCCATGAAGGGTTCAAATAGTTGGTACGAAGCCCAAATATGGCAATCAACCCAAATGCGCCCCAGGAAAAGGGACATCAGTACGAAGAATGTACCGAGAATGTAAGGCAGAAATGAAATGTAATAATAATAGGATACTATCTCGGGGTGAGATAAGAGTTAACTTATAACTTCTGACTTGCGGCTAAGGGCCGTAACATATAGAATAAAACCCATCTCGTATATATAAATAAAACTACAATATAGAAGCCTGATTACATCATTTTCGTGGCGTTAACTGCCCAACTGATCAGTGATAACTGCCCGACTGGCCGTAGCGCGGTGGTAAATGCATGACTGCCCAATCGGTCGTAGCTCGATGGTAAATGTGTAACTGCCCGACTGGCTGTAGTGTGGCGGTAAATGCATGGCTGCTTGACTGACTGTAGCTCGGTGATAAATGTGTAACTGCCCAACCGGCCGTAGCTCGGTGGTAAATGAAGATGCATGTGTTACTATATTATAAACATTAACATTTTTATCACATGCCTCAATAGGGACCAGAAACATACTTAGACATGCTTGAATATTATTTTACAGGAATGAATAACGTAGACATCCTTAACTGCTAAGAGTAGAAACACTTATGGAATATCATTACGTTTACGTATCATTACTTGGATCATGCCAAATAGGAAAGAGGGATTAGCCTTAACATACCTGGAGTAGGGAAAAATCTGTAAGATATTCTTGCTCAAATTCTTGTTGAAGAAGAAATGTCACATTACTAAGTTGCCTACCATTTACAGAAATTTGCGATGTATAGAAGGCTAAACCAACATCTTTTCTCTTTTCATGCGTCCAAAATTCAAGGAGAATTTTTTTTTGTATAATTGTGTGACTGAATCACATTCCTAGGTTTATATTCTATGTCAAATTCACTCATTTTGATGGCCCATTTGGCTAGCCTACCCAAAAGTTCGGGTTTATGAAGGATATTATGCAGGGGAAATGTGGTCATAACAGCTATCAGGTGACATTTAAAATAAGGCCTTAGCTTTCCAGCGATGATTATGATGGCTAAGGCTAGCTTCTCCATGAGCGGGTAGCGAGTTTCTTCTCCCGTTAAAATTCTACCAACGTTATAAATGTGAGATTATGTACCTTAGTCCTCACGGACTAAAACGATGCTTATAATCCTACACCTTAGACTTACATATATGAAGTTATTATGGAAATATGAGTATGGATTAAGTATTGTAACTCATGGGATGGGGATTGGAAGCCATAGGTGCCTAACCTAGGTTGTGTTGGTACTATAGAGATTGTGAGATGGGTTATTGAGGTATGATTCTTGGGCTAATAGTACTATGTATACATGCATGTACAAATTAGGTTTGTGGGAAGATTGATGTATATAAATAAGTAAAGATTGGGTTGGGAAATGAAGGAAATCTTGTAAAAGAGATTTAAAACCAAGATGCCCAACTAGTGTTTGATAAAATGCTCAAATGAGCTGAAACCACGAATACAATTTGCTCTTCGCGATCGCGAGGCTTGGGCCGCGATCGCAATGAAGAGATACCAGAACTGGGCAGAAAGTTTATAAAATATTTCATCCGCGATTTTGATCCATTTTTCCTCCATAGTTGAGTATTTTGAGAGCTCTTTGAGGGAGATTGAAGAGGGATTCTAGGAGAATCTATTGGAGGTAAGATTTTTGAACCTAAAACGTGATTCCATTATGAAATTAACCTAGAAATTCATGGAACTTAAGCTAAAAATGGATGAAACTAGGGCTTTGGATTTTGAAATTTGATTTGGGGATTTGAAGGACCAATTGGGGTCGGATTTGAGAACTTTTGGTATGTATGAACTCGTGAGGAGATAAGGAACCCGTGATGTGAAAATTTTAGAGTTTCGAAAAGTGGGCCCGGGGCTTGGGTTTTGGTGGGTTTGTGCCTGTTATTGATTGTTTTTGCTTAGGCTTTGTTCCTTTAGCATATTGTGATGTATTTGTTCTGATTTTGGATAGATTCGACGCGTGTGGAGGCCATTTTGAGGGGCAAAGGCGTCGCGAGTTAGAGATTTCGCCAGTTCGAGGTAAGTAATGATTGTAAATGATATTTTGGGGGTTTGAAACCCCGAATAGCACATCGTAGTGCTATATTGAGGTGACTTGCATGCCGGATAGCGAGCGTGGGGTAGAGCACCATTGGGGATTGTGACTTGGTATGTCACGATTGATGAATTTACCATGTATTTGACTGAAACTTACCTCGAACTTGCCAATAGTAGCTCCAAAGCCATCAAATCACTGTATTAAATCACCATAAACATACACACGAGTGATCCCACATCACACCAATCCAGATAGGCCCACCAAAACCATCTCATCTGAAGATTATTCCTTCCACCCATACTGAAAGCCTTAAAAACCAAATTTCAACATCCAATCATCCCCCAAAGACCCGATTCTCACATAAACACACTGTATCAACCTCAACCAGATGTAACATCTCATACATATATCCATAAGGTATAACCACATGGCGTAACACATCGCCCATATCCCGTAGTAATACCTTCAGCTATAATAGTTGTCCATCATTAAACCTGGTACTGATAAATAACCTTGTGAGCACGTGATTTTTGCTCTCACGACAATTACTCCCAAAAATTATAAAATAAAATAGTTTTTGTTATCAC